>SJYC01124631.1:0-15117 GCA_006408675.1 Madoqua kirkii | reverse complement strand
CACACATAAAAAATGCAGATATACTTACATATGTGTATTCATGTATATATGTATGTGCATGCTAATATTATTTTTTCTAGCATGCTAATATTATTTTTTCTAGCAATAAAACCAACATTCTGGGCCTTAAAATAATAAAAACATAAAAAAATGCATCAACTCTATAATATTGCTTCTCATTGAAAGCTTATTGTTCTACTTTAAGAATTGACTTCATAGATGCAATTTCATTATCCATGAAATGGTATAAAAGCCTTTACCTTATACTGTTTTATATGGACTAAGCAGGGGAATATATGGAAAGAAATTAGCACAATACCAGGCATATACTAAATCTTTTATAAATAGAAATATTATTAAAAGAAATTATTAAGAGAATTGGGGAATTGAATGCTTCTAGTTCTACCAGAGGTCTTAATGACTCAGTGTTAAATAATCTGCCCACCAATGCAGGAGACACAAGTTTGATTCCTGGGTTGGGGATATCCCTTGGAGAAGAAAATGGCAACTCCAGTATTTTTGCCTGGGAAATCCCATGAACAGAGGAGCCTGGTGGGCTACAGTCCACGGGACTGCAAACAGTCAGACACAACTTAGTGACTAAACAACCATCTCATCCAGCCATCTTATCCTCTGTCATCCCCTTCTCCTCCTGCCCCCAATTCCTTCCAACATCAGAGTCTTTTCCAATGAGTCAACTCTTCGCATGAGGTGGCCAAAGTACTGGAGTTTCAGCTTTAGCATCAGTCTTTCCAAAGAACACCCAGGACTGATCTCCTTTAGAATGGACTGATTGGATCTCCTTGCAGTCCAAGGGTCTCTCAGGAGTCTTCTCCAGCATCACAGTTCAAAAGCATCAGTTCTTCAGTGCTGAGCTTTTTTCACAGTCCAACTCTCACATCCATACATGACCACTGGAAAAACCATAGCCTTGACTAGACGGACCTTTGTTGGCAAAGTAATGTCTCTGCTTTTCAATATGCTATCTAGGTTAGTGGTACTGAATGATAAATATTCTAGAGTCCCTACAAAGGTAGACCTAAATACGAAAAATTTTTGCTTTTAGTTTGACAAATTGGCCTACTCCAAATAAATGTTAACTGTTAGTTAACGTTTTCATTTTTTTATGGCTAATTTCTTGGGTTAGTTGATAGATGCTTGTTTTGGTCATTCTACACAGTACTTACTACTCTACTGAAAGGAATTAGGAAGTCTATTGTATACTTTTCAGTTGCACAATGTGCAACATATCTTTTTCTCAAAGTATATGAACTGATTTCAAAGGTCAGTTACTAAATGTCCTAATATTTGTGGCAGATTAAGTGTGGATTTAGGATTATGGGAATTTCTATGTACATCCAGGGTAGATAAAGACATGATGAAGTTGAAACTTTTGTTTTCTAGAAATCCACATTCTTTAGATCTGTCTAGGAAATCAGCTGAATATGCATGAAACTGTGTTATCGTCTGGTGTACATTTTCCCATCTGGTCCAAAGAACAGTGTCTGTCCAATCTCTTGCTACAGCAAATACACTATCATTTGTTATTCTCCATATCTAAGGGCTTAGTAATTCTATTAAAATGGAAATTTGGCTTGTTGGATATTTTTCCATTGACTGTAATTTCTAAACATAGACAATAATGTATTATTAGTGAATCCATGTTGATATTTAATGGCCATCATTTTCTAAGTGCTTGCAAGGTTTCAGTTCTGTAAGCATTCCATAATTTTGCTAGTCTACAGTTTTGAGACTTCAGCGTTCAGCACTGAAATTCTAATAATGTTTTCTTTATGTTGTTTTTAATTGTATCAGCAGAATATTCTTTCCCATGAATAAGCAACTGTGAAGATTAAGCATAAAAATGTGACCTGAATCTGGCATAAATTTTAAGATATTCAACAAAAAAGAATTAATTTTTAAAAAATTAATAAAATCCCAGTGTTTGGCATTTTCTCTTCTAATTCATCAGAATCTAGGGTATATTTTTAGATTTGGGTTTGAATCTCAATTTCAAAATAGCGTCTCTGAATTTCACTTACTTCCTCAGTGAATGTGGATATTGTTTATTTGTTGTTGTGAACAGAAGATTCACAACAAAATAAGGTAGTAATGAAGCATCTAATATAAGATCTGGAACACTGTACAGATTCAATAAAACAAAGAAGGAATTGTTGTTATTCTATGAGTCTAATTTCAAGTACTTACAAGAGTGTCCTTCAGCTGCCTGTTCAGCTTCTCTATACGCTTTGCCTCTAGTGGTGGTGCAGACTCAGGGCCAGGAGAAATTCCAGGCCAAGAGACTGTAATTGTCTAGGGAAAGAGGGGGGCATGGTGAAGACTTGGAGTAGGATACCAATTGATGGGTTTGTCACCATTGGGCTGGCCAAGGATATGGGGTAGAGACTCTTGCTGAGAGTGTAGAAGATGAGGGAGGCAGAGTAAGATCTGAGAATCTTGGGGCCCACATATAAGAGAAGAGGTGATATTATTGAGGGGCTTCCCACTGTATTCTTAGTGGAGGGGCAAAGAACCCACCTGCCAATGCAGGAGACACATGAGATGCAGGTTCAGTCCCTTATCTGGAAGATTCCCAGGAGGAAATGGCAATCTACTCCAGTATTTTTGTGTAGGAAATCCCATGGACACAGGAGCCCAGTGGGCTACAGTCCATGGGGTCGAAAGAGTTGGATATAACTGAGAGCACAGTTATTACTGAAACAGAAAAGGGTAGTTTGGTGTTTTTGCTCAAAGTCCAGGCATACCATTTATAACTGAATGAGGACAGTGGTGTCAACAGAGCATGTGTAACATCCAATAGTTTAGAATTCACTGGTCTTAGCAGATCCAGGCTTAATTTATCTCCCATGACAAGAGGAGGTTAGATTTCAGGGGAGGAGAGACTAACTGTACAATGTCCTCAACTTACAATGGCATGATGTCCTTATAAACCTATTGGAAGCTGAGAAAACCATTAAATAAAAAAGTATATACTACACGTAATCTACTGAACATCATAGCTTAGCCTAGCCTGGTTTAGCCTGGTCAGAACACTTACATTAGCAAACAGCTGAGTAACATTATCTAACATAAAATCTATTTTAAAATAAAGTTGAATATCTCATGTAACTTATTGAATACTGTACTGAAAGTGAAAAGGAATAGCTATATGGGTGCAGAATGCTTGTAAACATATCAGTTGCTTACCCTTGTGATTGTGTGGCTGTCTGGGAGCCAGCCAGCATCATAAGAGTGTCATATTATGTATTAGATTATGTATTAGTAGCCCAAGAAAGATCGTAATTCACAATTCAAAGTGCAGTTTCAATGTGTATTGGTTTGGCACCATTGTAAAGTCTACATCGCAAGTCAAACGATCATAAATTGGGACTGTCCTGATATAAAGATTAGAAAAGATGTATTTTCTAATTCTAAACTGAAACCCTTTGCTCCAAGCAGCTCCCACTCAGGGACACTGATATTTCTCAAACACTGGCTTACGGAGGCTTGAACATCTCTACATTGGAAGCAAACTGCTTGTCATAAAGGCTTTAAATGCAAATAATTGAAATAAATGACAAATTTGTTTCTATTATAATGGATAGGATGTGTACATAAAGAAGGATGAGTGTCGAAGAGCTGATGCTTTTGAACTGTGGTGTTGGAGAAGACTGTTGAGAGTCTCTTGGACTCTCAGTCTTAAGGGAATTAGGATTCCCAGTGAATCTTAAGGGAAATCAGCACTGAATATTCATTGGAAGGACTGATGCTGAAGCTGAAGCACCAATACTTTGGCCACTTGATGTGAAGAGCTGGCTCACTGGAAAAGACCCTGATTCTGGGAAGGACTGAAAGCAGGGTGAAAAGAATGAGGATGAGATGGTTGGATGGCATCACCGACTTAATGGACATGAGTTGAGCAAACTCTGAGAGATGGTGAAGAACAGAGAAGGCTGGCGTGCTGTAGCCCATGGGGTCACAAAGACTCAGGCATGACTGAGCGACTGACAACAGCAAAGTATGCTGTCGTGGTAAGAGCACCAAAAAGGTACTCTGGGTACCTGTTCCAATCGTGATTTCTTTTTCCACTATGGACAGATTTCCTATAAATGCCAGATTTAATGAGGTAAAATTTACATATAATACAATTCTCCATAGGTTTAATTTTGATGAGACACAAGACAGCACTTCTTCAGTCGTCTTAGTAGACACTTACGCAAACGCCATTCAGGCTGCACCACAAATTGTTGGTGAAATTCTGCTTCACGTGCCCCAGTGATTTATGTTGGAATGGAAGGAGTGTCTTGTCAATGATCCAGGTGGATTCCTGAGACCAGCTAATTCCATTATATTCCTGTCATTTTTGACACTGTCAGAAAATGTAGACTCTCCTACCTCCGAATCCTGGTACTCTTTGCACTGAGTCTCCTAACCCGTTTCCCCAAACCTTGCCTCCCATGCAGCTTGCGTTCCACTGTAAGCGACTCCCTTGTCCTTAATGCTGAAGACATTAGTCATAATTGAGCTGTAATGTGCACATTTTGCCTAGTGATGGGTTTGGAGAGTCACTTACACACATACCCAGTATTATAAGCACACATTCATCCTTTCACACTCTCTGGAATATTCTTCCCTGATAGCGTGTAAGCTCCCTGAGGGCGCAGATGTTTGTTTTACTCACTAACGTGGACCAAGTAACCAGAACAGTGCCTCTTTTAGAATAACTACAGTTGAATAAATGGGCTTTCCTGGTGGCTCAGAGGTTAAAGCGTCTGCCCCCAATGCGGGAGACCCGGGTTCGATCCCTGAGTCGGGAAGATCCCCTGGAGAAGGAAACGGCAATCAACCCCCGTATTCTTGCCTGGAGAATCCCATGGGCAGAGAAGCCTAGTAGGTTACAGTCCACGGGGTCGCAAAGAGTCGGACACGACTGAGAGACTTCACCTCACCTTGGGTATTCTTCAACAATTATATTGTTATATGGTAACATAACAATTAATGATTAAAAACCTCTTTTCCTCATGGAATTTACATTCTAGTGTGTATGTGAATGCTGGAAAAGGCAAAACACCAGACACTGGGAATGTGAGCAAATAAAATTTCAGACTGCCACTGTTCTATGGGAAAAATAAATCAAGCTAAGGAAATAGAAGGTGACTGATAGGAGGTGTTTTGGTTGTTTTTGAGAGAGTGGGCTCGACAGTCCTCTTTAGGGATATATTTTTCCGTAGAATATTAAGTGAGTGAAAATTCTGGACATGAGATTTGGGAATAGGCAAGAATAATAGGTTTCCCAGGGGGTGCAGGGCAGAATCCACTGCTAATGAAGATTCCACCTACTAATGCGGGAGACTAAAGAGACATGGGTGGGCTTGATCCTTGGATTGGGAAAATCCCCTGGAGGAGGAAATGGCCACCCACTGAAGTATTCTTGCCTGGGAAATCTCACAAACAGAGGAGCCTGGTGGTCTTCAGTCCTTGGGGTCACAAAGAGTCGGACATGACTGAATGACTGAGTATACAGCACAAGAGTAACAGAAAGTATAAAGATTCTGAGATGGAGCATGTTTTGTGCATTTGAGGGAGAAAGAGGATAGGAGATGCTATCAGGGAGATGAGCAAGGGCTGTATCGTGCAGGTCTTATAGACTGTGCTAAGGATTTTGAATTTTATCTAGATGTGATGGAAGCCAAGGGAAAGTTTGGAACAGGAAAATCATATAATTTCACTTATAGCACTGAACAAAATATTCTTGGTGAAGAGACCAGCAAGTAGGCTACTGTAGCAAGTGAGGGATGATGGTGGCTTGAGCTGGGATAGTGGCAGTGGAGGGGAACTCTGGTTCTGGGTATATTCTGAGTGTATAGACTTTTTTTTTTCCCATATCCTGCAGCATGTGAGATCTTAGTTCCCTAACCAAGGAGTGAACCCATACCCCTTGCAAGGAAGCTTCAGGTCTTAACCACTGGACTGCCAAGGAAGTCCCATGAAAGTAGAAGGTTTGAACGTGGGTGGAGTTCATGTGTGTGAGGGAAAGAGAGAAATTAAGGGTGGGCCCTAGGTATTTTAGTTGAGCTGGGAAATCCCTTTTACTGCAAGTATGTCCTCAGGAAAGAGATTGAGTTGATGCATTTGGGAAAATATTTTCCTCTGATGCATTTGAAAGTATGTTGCAGCTCCCTAATATTTCAACATGTATTTACTGACAAAAAGGAAATTTTCCTACAGGAGCACAAAATCAGAAACATTTAACATTGATACAATGCTATTAATCTAATACACAGCCCATATTGATATTTTCTAGTTGTCCAAGTAATGTTTTATCTTTTATCCTTGAGTAATCAAGGATCATTCATCGCTTGAAGTTATTTCCTTTAATCTGGAGAAGTGGCTGGCAAATTTTTTCTGTGCAAGCTCAGATAGCAATTATTTTAGGCTTTCTGGGTCACATGTAGTCTCTGTTGCAACTACTTCGTTCTGCTATTACAGTGCAAAAAGAGCCATAGACAACCTGATGACTGCAGCTGTGTGCCAATAAAACTTTATTTATGGACTAAGAAATTTGAATTTCTTATACATTTCATGGTTCATGAAATGTTATTCTTCTTTTGATTTTCTCCCCAACAATTAAAAAGTATAACCACATGGTCTGCTTGTGGGATGTATGAAAACAAATTGCATTTATCCAGTGGCCTATAGTTTGCCAACTACTGATCTAGAACAACCTTCTCACCTTTTTATTGTCTTTAATGGCACTGACATTTTTGAAGAGTTCAGGCCTGTTGTCGTGTTGAATGTCAAACTCAGATTAGTCTGATTGTTTCTTCATTATTAAATACATGTTAGTCATTTTTCCAGGCACGTATACAGGTGGTGTTGTGTCTTTTCCAGTGCATCACACATCAAGAGGTATACATGATATCAGTTTATCCTGTTGTTTGTGATGCTCCTTTCTTTTCTCCAATCCAGTTTTATGAGTATAAAATGTGATATTCTTATTGATCTGACCATGCCCATATACAGAGTGCCTATAAGCACTGGAATTAATGATGCAAAACCAGATGGTACCCAACAGAAAAACAATTATATGGAGAGATGATCAACCACTACAAACCTTACACGTTGTTGATGACATAATGTTAATAAGAAATAAACACTTTCAAATGAATGAAGAGTCTTTTTAAAGACAGTCTTGTTTTTACTTTATTTTATTAAAAAGTTTTAAAAATAATGTACAGAAAATTGAGCCAGTCATATTCCTTTGTTCACGGTATGCCATTATCTTCTACCCTTGAGAGATCCCTCTTATTCTATTTCTTCTTTTTATTTTCATTCTTCCTCTCCCACTTCTCTTATACACATCTCCCCCCGGGCAAACAGAAGCCCACTCTATTGCATTTGGATATGTTTGTATTTGAAAAACCACAGAATGTTGCCCTATATTTGTAAGTTTTAAATTTATATGTGACAGTGTATTATAACCTTTTTTTTCCCTGATTTTCCTTTTCTGCACTATGCTTTTAAGATTGATGCATATAGTTCTATGTTAAACAACAAAGCTCTGAGCATAGTATTCTATAAGACACATCCACCATGCTTTATTTATTTTCCTAGCCAAGTGCAGCCAAGTTGCTTCTGACTTCCTTTTACCACACACAGTGTGGTGATAGGAGAAGGCAATGGCACCCCACTCCAGTACTCTTGCCTGGAAAATCCCATGGATGGAGGAGCCTGGTGGGCTGCAGTCCATGGGGTTGCTAGAGTTGGGCACGACTGAGTGACTTCACTTTCACTTTTCACTTTCATGCACTGGAGAAGGAAATGGCAACCCACTCCAGGGTTCTTGCATAGAGAGTCCCAGGGATGGGGGAGCCTGGTGGGCTGCCATCTGTGGGGTCACACAGAGTTGGACACAACTGAAGCGACTTAGCAGCAGCAGCAGCAGCAGTGCTGTGATAAACACAATGACACATCCCACCTCCGTCATCTCTGTCCCTGTTTCTCTGGGACATGTACTTAGGAAGACTGTGGGCCACAGGGTATATACATTCTGCAGTATCCTGAGCACTGCCAGGCAGAAGGGCCCCACCACTCCTCATGTCTGTCAATGATCCATAATGTTCCTTTTTCTCCGTATTTTCACTAACATTTCTCAATTTTTTGCCAAATAGTTTGGTATAAAGGGATGGTTCATGCTTTAATTTACATCTATATGAAAACTAGTGTAGTTGTTCTTCTCTTCATATAATTAGTTTTCTGTTGGGTGCTCTTGGGTTTCTCATCTTGTCCTTATTGATTCAAGAATCCTTTCTATCTTCTAAATATAAATTGATGGTCTTTTTTGATTTGCTTATCTTGTAAAATAAAGTGAGAATTAAAGAGAGAGAAGGAGCATGGGAGAGAACAAATATGACAGAATGTTAACAGTTAATGAATCCATTAGAAGTTTATATGGATTTCATGCTATTCTTTCTGGTATTTTTTTGAAAAATACTATGCTAAAAATTAGGGGCTTTTTTTTTTTTTGCATCAGTAGAGCTCTCAGGTGCTATGATGATTACCTGTGAAGCTGAAATATAGAAAGTATTTATACAATAATTCAGCGACTGAAGAAAAAAATATTGACAGACCACCATGAGACAGATAGTCTTCTGAGTAGCTGTGATACAGTGGTGAATGAGACAAACTCCCTAATTATAAGAGAGTGACTCTTAAGTGCAGGAAGATGGACCATAAATAAGAAAACCAGTAAAGGAAAAAGATAACTTCATATAGAAATACATACTCTGAAAAAAGTAAAACAGGTTGTTTGATAGTGACTAAAGAGGTCTGATGTACTTTGAATGTGAAATCAGTGGATGGGGTGAAAAAATAATTTTTAGACTAAAGATAGAGTAGGGTGATGTGAAATGGTGGTCTTTGGAATCAGACAAATCTGAGACTCAGACTCTGATCTTTTCTCTAGATAAGGACTCAGAAACACATGAATTTAGATAGTGTTTCATTCTGTGGCAAACAATAGATTCTTAATAAATACTCTCTTGCTCATGCTTTATTAATCACTGAATAAAACAGAGGACCACAAGTAGGTGGGTGTACGATCAAGAAAAGGAAGAAAGAAAAGTGGGTAGTGAACAATAAAAAAAAAAAAAGGAAGAGAGGAATCCGAATGAAACAGAACAATGGAGGAACAGGGAGGGAGGAAAGAAATGCAGCGGCTGAAGTTTAGTGAGGTAATCAGTGGAGTGTATTACCTAAAATAGAAAGAAAGTGAAGGTGCAGTCGCTCAGTCATGTCTGACTTTTGGTGACCCCCATGGACTGTACCTGCCAGGTTGCTCCATCCATGGAATTTTCCAGGCAAGATCACTGGAGTGGGTTGCCATTTTCTTCTCCAGGGGATCGTCTCAACCCAGGGATAGAACCTGGGTCTTCTGCATTACCGTCTAAGCCACAAGGGGGCTTCACATAAAATGCTGCTGCTGCTGCTAAGTCGCTTCAGTCGTGTCCAGCTCTGTGCAGCCCCATAGACGGCAACCCTGTCCCTGGGGTTCTCCAGGCAAGAATACTGGAGTGGGTTGCCATTTCCTTCTCCAATGCATGCATACATGCAAAGTAGCTTCAGTCATGTCCGACTCTGTGCAGCGCTATGGATAGCAGCCAATCAGGCTCCTCTGTCCACGGAATTCTCCAGGCAAGAATACTGCACTAGGTTGCCATTTCCTTCTCCATCATATAAAATAAAGTTCTTTTAAAGGAAGGATGATTCAGAATTGGTATCATAGTTAAAAACAGATTGACCAGACAGACAGATCCTTTCTTTGGGGGCTGTTTGAGTTCATGAGACAATATTAACATTAGCTCTTTTCCCTATCTGGCTTTTGAAGGAATGCAACTGACTTTACATGATGCCAGATTAATGTTAAGGTAAAACCTCAGAGGTGTGCAGGGGTAGATCTGAATGACATTAGGCCAATCAGGGGAGAATGCTGCTGCTGCTAAGTTGCTTCAGTCGTGTCCGACTCTGTGCGACTCTATAGATGGCAGCCCACCAGGCTCCCCCATCCCTGGGATTCTCCAGGCAAGAACACTGGAGTGGGTTGCCATTTCCTTCTCCAATGCATGAAAGTGAAAAGTGAAAGTGAAGTTGCTCAGTAATGTCTGACTCTTAGCGACCCCATGGACTGCAGCCTACCAGGCTCCTCCATCCATGGGATTTTCTAGGCAAGAGTACTGGAGTGAGGTGTCATTGCCTTCTCCCAGGGGAGAATAGAACATGGTTATTAGAGAGTCTGAGAAAAGGGCCAGAGTTATTATTCAGAGAAGTGTCTGGCAACCTTTCCATTCTATACCTTGATTTTAAGAGGTTTTCAAATTTAGTTCTTATAATTCAAAACAGGTTGGAAATTGGCAGCTGTTTCTTAGACCAGATGCAGTTTTCATTAAAAGACATTTTGATTGAAAATTGTTCTTCTCAAGAATAGCAAAAAATAAAAAAAGAGGGAGGAGCAAAAGAATTATCTTGGCATTATGCTGTAGATTTTTTTTTAATTAAGAAAATATTCTAATTCATGATGATATGAATTAGAAAATTAATATCCTATAGCACCACAGCTATATTATAAGAACTCAGGCATGGCAAGAAAGTCAAGAGGGGCTTAGGAGCATACAGAATTAGGTCATATTGATATAGGTGTACACAGATATAGAAAATTAGAAACCAAGAGGGTAAATCAAAATTAGGTAGTGAATATCAGAGCTAAGGGATTTCTAATATACTTTTAAACTCTTGTTATAGTTGGTTAATGGAGAAGGCGATGGCACCCCACTCCAGTACTCTTGCCTGGAAAATCCCATGGATGGAGGAGCCTGGTGGGCTGCAGTCCATGGGGTCGCTAAGATTCGGAGACAACTGAGCGACTTCCCTTTCACTTTTCACTTTCATGCATTGGAAAAGGAAATGGCAACCTACTCCATTGTTCTTGCCTGGAGAATCCTAGGGATGGGGGAGCTTGGTGGGCTGCCATCTATGGGGTCACACAGTCGGACATGACTGAAGTGTCTTAGCAGCAGCAGCAGCAGCAGCAGTAGTAGCATAGTTGGTTAAAATTTTAATGAGGAGTTAGAGAAACCAGATGTTCCTCAGAGTTCATTCAGCACAACAGGGCCCTTAGCACATAGTAGTATGTGTTGAATGAATCCATGAACAGATCAGAGGCACCAGCATTAACAGAGTTGAGTTGCAAATTGTTATTTTGGTCCATTTAGAATCCATTTCTGCTTGTCCTGGAGACAGAATCCTAGTTTTCTTTGGTGAACCACTCCCCACATTCCTTACTCATGTGTGTTTTTTAAAAAATTTATTTAATACTTTATTCTATTTATAATACTGTATTGGTTTTGCCATACATTGACATGAATCAGCCACAGGTGTACACGATCTCCTAATGCCGAAGCCCCCTCTCACCTCCCACCCCATACTCATGTGTTTTTTGGCGACCTACTTCCTGCTACCATGCAGCCCCTGGCTCAGGCTACAGCGGATGAGTGCAGTTTACAATCATGACTTCAGTGGGTCGTTCAGAGGAAGGCACATGGCCCAAAGCTTCCAATCAGGTCAAATCTAGGGATTTTTGCTGGAGTGACTGGGAAAGAGTTATATCCTATCCTCTGGGGTTGGTGAGAGAACAGCATGTAAACTTGAAGCTGCCAGCAGTCCTGTGGATACCTGAAAGAAAGAAACTGCCTGAGCACTGAACCAACACAAATAGAGCAGAGGAAACGAACTTGAACCCATTCTAATATCACCTTGTATTTTATTGTTGCTCAGTCACAAAGTCGTGCCCAATTCTTTGTGACCCTATGGACTGCAGTACGCCAGGCTCCTCTGTCCTCCACTATTACCTGTTCAGTTCAGTTCACTCAGTCGTGTCTGACTCTTCGTGACCCCATGGGCTGCAGCATACCAGGCTTCCCTGTCCATCAACAACTTTGGCCCCTATCTCCTGAAGTTTGCTCAAATTCATGTCCACTGAGGTGGTGATGATATATAACTATCTCATCTTCTGCCACCTCCTTTTCCTTTTGCCTTCAATCTTTCCTAGCATCAGGATCTTTTCCAATGAGTTGGCTCTTAGCATCAGGTGACTAAAGTTGTAGAACTTCAGCTTCAACAACGCTCCTTCCAATGAATATTCAGGGTTGATTTTCTTTAGGATTGAACTCTTTGCAGTTCAAGGGACTCAAGAATCTTCTCCAGCACCATAATTTGAAAGCATCAGTTCTTTGGTGGTCTGCCTTCTTTATGCCTATTTTATAGAGCTAATCAATTCCTGGTTTACTTAAACCAATGTGAATTTTCTAACAATTTAAACAAGATCAGTTAAGTAACTTCCATACAATTACTATTGGAGAAAATTACATCTCTTAGCTGTGAGTGATCAGAAGCAGAAGGAATTTCAACAAATATCAAGAATGTGGTTTCATTCTGTGCTTGACAGTAGTTAAAACATAATAAGATAATTCAATTTTAGAAGATGGATAATCTGAGCTTATATGCATGTGTACTAAGTCAATTTCAGTCATGTCTGACTCTTTGTGACCCTATGGACTATAGCCTTTCAAGCCCTTCTGTCCATGGGATTTCCCAGGCAAGAATACTGGAGTGGGTTGTCATGCCCTCCTCCAGGAGATCTTCTTGATTCAGGAATTGAACCCACGTCTCTTACATCTCCTGCATTGGCAGGCGGGTTCTTTACCACTAGCGACACATGGGAAGCCCACTCTGAGCTTATACATGACTTAAATCTATAAGAGTTTATTATTTTATGTTTCTAATGTGCTACAATAATGCGTGAAATATAGAAATGTGAAAGTCTTCTCATGACCTTTTCATGTACAGGCAAAATAAAAATTTCAGCTGATGAATGGTATATTCATGGAGTATATGCTATACTAATTAATGATTCCAATTTAGTTTTGGGAATACATGGTAGAATAAGTATGAATCTTTAATAGTGGTACGTACCTACATACAATAATTATGTGATTTGTACTCTACAATGTCTATACAATTGTTAAGTACCCATATATTTAAAGCTAATTTGTTAAGATGCTTGAAGGTAGGATAGTGCTTTATCAAGTACCAACTTGTTGATCAGCCATTTAATAATATGGTCCAATATTTTGAAAAGTCTGTAGTATCCCACCTCTCTCCATGGGATTTCCCTGGTGGCTCAGACGATAAATTGTCTGCCTACGATGTGGGAGCCCCGAGTTCAATGCCTGGATTAGAAGATCCTCTGGAGAAGGAAATGGTATCCCACTCCAGTACTCTTGCCTGGAAAATCCTACAGATGGAGGAGTCTGGTGGGCTACAGTACATGGGGTCGCAAAGAGTCAGACACGACTGAGCGTCTTTACTTTCACTTCACCTCTTTCCATGTCCTTGGTTTCATTCTCCAGAGGCATATCTCTCAAATCCTCTGACTCCTTTCCCTTACATTTACCATGGCTTTAAATAATAGGTTTATAGGATATCATATCATTTACTCATTATAGATATTGGTTCATGTCAGACTGCCTGCATAACAGGATAAGTACACTAGATTTACTAGAGAAGTAGATTACATCAAAGTATGTTTTAATGGCAATGGAAATGGGAGGTAATAGAATCTGGAAAAATCTTAGAAGTCATTGAGTCCAGTGATTCTCAAACTTGGCCATAAACAACTTTGGGGAGCATTTTAAAAATAAAGATTCCTTGTTTTCATCTCTAGTTTATTAAAATCAGATTTTTAATGGTGTTCTCAGTATTCTATATTTTAAAAATAGCTTCTCAGGTGAATGACATGTATTTTGGTTTCACTGATTAAGTCTAACCTTCTACTCAAAGCATTAATTCACCTTATAATAATATATCAAATAATTCAGCAAACATTTGTGGATATGAAGGTAAATAAGTTAGAATTTATAATCCTGCCAGTTTACAAGCCTAGTGATTTTGGAGTATAGAAAGAATTAAGAGTCCAGTGAAGGAGACAGATTGCAATGCAGTACAGTGTTAACTTAGAAGTAAGTAAGGTGTTAGAGCTGGGAGAAATAGCATATAATGCTGCCTAATACATAGACTAATAGAGAGAATTAATAAGTTCTCTTTTTAAACTCTTCTAATCACAAGAGACATATCCCTCTTATGGCATCCATTCTGTTCTTGGACAACCACAAATTTGAAAATATTTCTTTTACATTAGCCTAAAATATCTCCATATAATTCATGATCAAGGAGTTCATCCTGTTCATTATAGCCGTATGAAGTGAGATGAGTAAATGAAATGCCATAAGCGGCCCAGTGCCAGGCTCAGACGTAATATCTGGGAAGTCTCAGGGCCATCCAGCGCTAGATTAGGCCTGTCTCCTATATGCTCTCACAGCACTAAATCAATCTTACTGCAGTCACTTCTTGTGTTTCTTCTGAAGGACTGTAAATAACTTAAGGGTGGAGACTGTATCTGTTCTTTCAGAATCCTTGAAAAGTTTTAGTTGCTTAGTTGTGTCTGACTCTGTAACCCCATGGACTATAGCCCGTCAGGCTTCTCTGTCCATGAGATTTTCCAGGCAAGAATACTGGAGTGGGTGGCCATGCCCTCCTCTAGAGGATCTTCCTGACCCAGGGATCCTTAGCGACTAGTATAAGAACTGGCACATAGTGGGACCTCAATAAGTATTTTCTAAATGAATGGACCAGTTGGTGTGTTTTACCAAATTTTAGATTTCATCCTCTTTCTTTCCCTCTCAATGCTTCTCTTCCTCTTCACATCTAGCCAGTATTTAGAACAGTTAAAATTTTTTCTCTCACCCAGAATTAACAACTTTGGTTCATTTGGGTGTTTCTCATGCTTAATATTTTAAAGATTCTTCCCCACCCTTTCCTCTTCTCTGAATATCTTTTGATGGTTGATTTCCTTATGAGAGTGTGACACCAAGAACTGATTGTGAGGCTTTAGTTGAAGTATAAGCAGCAAAGAGTATAATAGGGCTCATCACCCACCTGGTTTTAGTGGCTGCACTTTTGCCACTACAACCTAAAGAAGTGTTGATTACTTACCCACCTTTTCAC
>SJYC01124630.1:0-11402 GCA_006408675.1 Madoqua kirkii | reverse complement strand
GCAAGAGAGTTCCAGAAAAACATATATTTCTGCTTTATTGACTATGCCAAAGCCTTTGACTGTGTGGATCACCATAAACTGTGGAAAATTCTGAAAGAGACCTTGTCACCAAGTTGCCTCAAATTGAACAGGCAGCCAACAAAAACAAGTAAGCTTTCTTCACATTAACTTTTGAAAAGCTGTTTTCTTCCCAGACCATTTTGTGCCATTTTTTTCTAAAGCTGTAACTTCATAGAATTTAAATATGGAATTTAAAAGATTTAACTCAAATTTCTCTTTGATTTAGTCAGTGGATATGTTTGTAAATATCTTCATTGAGCCTTCCAGTTCCAGCACATTTCCATGTTGTTTGAATATACCAACTTATCTATATGAAGTTTAATAATAAAATGTTGGGTAGAACAGAGACAAAATAAGAAATGCTGTCAAATGCTACTATAAACTGTCATTTAGAGGTACTGGAATCTGTTAATGTTTAAGTAACTGATGAAGGAATTGAGTCAGTTTTTATTCTTCAGTGTATTAGCTAAAAAAGATTTCAGTCTATTAAACTATACCATTTTTCATTTTGCATGTCTACTTTATTCATGAGAATACAATGGGAGACTTTGTAAAACAGATTTTTACAACTTTGTCTATTTGTTGAAACAGGATAGAAAGCCTAGAATTAAACCCATGTACTATTATCTATGACAATGGAGGCAAGACTACATAATGCTGGAAAGACAGTCTTTTTAACAAATAGTGCTGGGAAAACTGGATAGCCGCATGTAAAAAAAAAAAAAGAAAGAAAGAAAATCGATCATTCTTTAACCCCATGCACAAAAATAAGCTCAAAATAAATTGAAGACCTAAATGTGAGACTGGACACTATAAAACTCCTAGAGGAAAATGTAGGCAGAACTTGATGTATCTCCCAGAATATGGAAATAAAAACAAAAATAAACAAGTGGGACCTACTCAAACTCAAAAGCTTTTGCACAGCAAAAGAAATAATAAACCAAATAAAAAAGACAATCCACAAATTGGGAGAAAATATTTGCAAATGATATGACCCATCAAGGATTAGTTTCCAAAATTTACAAACAGCTCATGACGCTTAACAGACTCAAAACAAACAATCCACTCAAAAAGTGGGCAGAAGACCTAAACAGTACCTAAATGTGAGACTGGACACTATAAAACTCCTAGAGGAAAATGTAGGCAGAACTTGATGTATCTCCCAGAATATGGAAATAAAAACAAAAATAAACAAGTGGGACCTACTCAAACTCAAAAGCTTTTGCACAGCAAAAGAAATAATAAACCAAATAAAAAAGACAATCCACAAATTGGGAGAAAATATTTGCAAATGATATGACCCATCAAGGATTAGTTTCCAAAATTTACAAACAGCTCATGACGCTTAACAGACTCAAAACAAACAATCCACTCAAAAAGTGGGCAGAAGACCTAAACAGACATTTCTCCAAAGAAGACATACAGATATCCAGTACACACATGAAAAGATGTTCAACATTGCTAGTTATTTGAGAAATGTAAATTAAAACTACAATGAGATAGCACCTCACAACAGCCAGAAAAGCTATCATCAAACAATCCACCAACAATAAATGCTGGCGAGGATGTGGAGAGAAGAGAACCCTCCTACCCTGTTGGTGGGAAAGTAAGTTGGTACCATCACCATGTAGAACAATGTGGTTGTTCCTTAAAAAACTAAAAATAGAGCTACCATATAATCCTGCAATCCCACTCCTGGGCATATATCTGGAGATAAACATGATCCGAAAGGATATATGCAGCCCAGTGGTCACTGAAACACGTTTATAATAGTCAAGACATGGAAGCAACCTAAATGTCCCTTGTCAGAGGAATGAATTAAAGATGATTTGTTATGTATTTATAATAGACTATTTAGTTCAAGTCAGTTGCTCAGTCATGTCCGACTCTTTGCAACCCCATGAATTGCAACATGCCAGGCCTCTCTGTTCATCACCAACTACCGGAGTTCACCCAAACTCTTGTCCATCGAGTTGGTGATGCCATCCAGCCATGTTATGCTCTGTCGTCCCCTTCTCTTCCTGCCCCCAATCCCTCCCAGCATCAGAGTCCTTTCCAGTGAGTCAACTCTTCACATCAAGTGACCAAAGTACTGGAGTTTCAGCTTTAGCATCAGTCCTTCCAATGAACACTCAGGACTGATCTCCTTTAGAATGGACTGGTTGGATCTCCTTGCAGTCCAAGAGACTCTCAAGAGTCTTCTCCAACACCACAGTTCAAAAGCATCAATTCTTCAGTGCTCAGCTTTCTTCACAGTCCAACTTTCACATCCATACATGACTACTGGAAAAACCATAGCCTTGACTAGACGGACCTTTGTTGGCAAAGTAATGTCTCTGCTTTTGAATATGCTATCTAGGTTGGTCTTAACTTTCCTTCCAAGGAGTAAGAGTCTTTTAATTTCATGGCTGCAATCACCATCTGCAGTGATCTTGGAGCCCCCCCAAAATAAAGTCTGATGCTGTTTCCACTGTTTCTCTATTTCCCATGAAGTGATGAAACCAGATGCCATGATCTTCATTTTCTGAATTGTTGAGGTTTAAGCCAACTTTTTCATTCTCCTCTTTCAGTTTCATCTAGAGGCTTTTTAGGTCCTCTTCACTTTCTGCCATAAGGGTGGTGTCATCTGCATATCTGAGGTTATTGATATTTCTCCCGGCAACCTTGATTCCAGCTTCTGCTTCTTCTAACCCAGCGTTTCTCATGATGTACTCTGCATATACGTTAAATAAGCAAGCTATGATTAATCATGGCAAAAACTAAATGGTTGAAAGGTGTCTTTTCTTTTCCAGTTTACTTTATACTGAGTTCTCTAGAGATGAAGAAATAAGATTAGATGTCTCATTTCTAGAGTTATTCTTAGAAACTGCATACCTGTTTGAAGACAGGAAAACATGGTTATGAAATTAAACAACTTTCATGTCCCAGCTTTTGTTTAGCAGGTAATAATTAGTTGGATTTAAGACTATTAAAAATTAAGGGTAAAATTTGAATTCCAGGAGGTTACTAATCAGGGCTATTTCTTGACTTTAAGTTTTCCATGTAATCTAAGTGGCTAAAGACTGTTCAATCTAAGTGGCTAAAGACATTATCAAGTGATTGAACATTGTAATGGAATAAAAATAATAAAATAATAATAATGACAGGGGCTTCCCTGGTAGCTCAGATGGAAAAGAATTTGTCTGTAATACGGGAGACCTGGATTTGATCCCTAGGTTGGGAAGATCCCCTAGAGAAGGGAACAGCTACCTACTCCAGTATTCTTACCTAGAGAATTCCTTGGACAGAGGAGCCTGGTGGGCTACAGTTCAGAGGGTTGAAAAGAGTTGGAATCAACTGAGCAACTTTCACTATTATCTTTGTTTTATAATAAGGAAAGATAATATAACTAGTAAGTACATCTGACTCTACAATCTCTGTGCTATCAAAATATCCTGATGCTCCTGGTTTAAAGAACTGAGCAGTCTTGCTAATGGATATCTGTCTGCTTACAGTGGAACAAAGAAGGAGAGAGGCTGGAGGTGGAGTTCTAGACATGAATGCTTATTTAGTCATTGATGCCTGTCCCAGAGTCTTTTATATTTTATCTGAATCCTCAACCTCTATGTCCATTTGGGAAACGTGTTTTTAAACTGCCTCACAGCTTTCAGGTTCCTGACATGGGTTTCTTTTCTAAATCTTCAGATTTTCTACTTTTCTCTTACCATATTCTTGTTTCTACTATAGAGTTATACTTTTTAAATTTAGTTCCATAATAATGAAATCTGGTCAATCATTTCACTAACTTTGAAAATATGTTATCAGAATTGTATAATAACAAGAGAGTTTCAGTTACATTGTTCCAGTCTAGATCTTTCCTTGGTTTTCGTTCCCAGGTTTGGTTGATATTTCCTCTTGTTGCCCACCAATTCTTTCATCAAAGAATTTATATGCTAAGTAGATAAACATTTGCTTACTAATTCAGAGGAGTGTTAATGAACTGTCATTAATACCTACTGAAAACCCCTCTTCTGAGAAGTTATTTTAATCACTGTAATCTAGTAACATTTTATTCATTTTCTCTTTAAGTTTTTATTATAAACATATTAAACATATCTCTAATATGAGATATGTTTAATATTAGAGGTTACTTTAATGAATCCCGTGTGTCCATCACCCAATTAAAATAATTGTCAACATCTTACTAATCTGTTTCTCAAAAACTTACTGAATATTTGGAATCAAGGAGAAAATAATGATTAATTATATAGCATGCGAATTATTTTCCTACTATTCTTACAGTGTTGTCACTCTTATTTTGGATATGCTCACTTTTTCAAAGGTATTTAGCTCGACTCTGAACTTAAAAAAATATACTGTCATTTATATAACATTTGCAATGTATTGTGATTTCCATAAAATTGGATGAAACCGTTTAATGAGCTTTCAGAAATTGAAAATTCCAACTTTTCATACAAAGCAAAGAATGCTCACCTTTGTTTACTCTTTCTGGCTATATGATCTTCATTTAGGCTTAAGTCCAAGGGAGATGGCTTTGGAGATTTATCTGTTATGAATTACCAAGTACTTGTTGTAAAAGAAGAATTTAACCAATTAATGAATTATGGAGAATATTATTTAAACTTTCACTCAAAAGATACACTAAAGAAAAGAAATGGAATCCAAACATTTACATAACAATAAATGGAGGGCTCTAGTGTAAAGCAAGAAACCTAGCAATTCAGAATTAACTCATTTGCTGTTGGTTAATAAGAGGATTTAAGTGTCCTAGCTAATGTGTTGTACAACATTATATTTTTCTAAGGATCCTTACAATAAGAACAAATGGAATGCTTTTGGTATGCTTCTAAGGTCTCTATTCAATGGTTATGCAAGAATGGGACTATAATTTTGTAATTACAACTGGCCTTGAGTATGCAGCTCATTGCATGATGATGTGATGAAGTCCTGCTTGCCTCCACTACTGGGCTGACCCAATATCTGAAAACTTCACAATTAATAACATATTGGGGTTATGACATTGAATGCTTACATAGTATCATAGTATAATTTAAATTCTATGTGAATTTATTCTATGTAAATTCTATGTGAATTCATAGTATAGTTTAAATTCTATGTGAAAGCTCATCTAGTAAACCATAACCACTATTATTACACTGGCACTACTTAAGTTATCAGATCAGCTAGCCACCTGGCGTAAAGACAGGCAGAAACAGGAGAGCTAGGAAAGGGAGAGAAACAGGTACAGAGAAGATAAGGAAGCTTTGAAAAACACAGAGGGCTCCATTGCTTGAGGGCAGGAAACTTTGAAATTGGGAGAGCATGCTTTTTTGTTTGTTTGTTTTAATTTACTCATCTGGCTGCTCTGGGGCTTAATTGTGCCATGTGGAATATTAGTTCCCTGACAGGGCTCAAACATGAACCCCTGGCATTAGGAGCATTGGCTTAGCCACTGGACCACCAGAGGAGTCAAGGAGACAACATTCTTAAGGGAAACAATAAATTGCCAAGTAGTAGCTCTTGAGAGTCCCTTGGACTGCAAGGAGATCCAACCAGTCCATTCTAAAGGAGATCAGTCCTGGGTGTTCTTTGGAAAGAATGATTCTAAAGCTGAAACTCCAGTACTTTGGCCACCTCATGCAAAGAGTTGACTCATTGGAAAAGACTCTGATGCTAGGAGGGATTGGGGGCAGGAGGAGAAGGGGATGACAGAGGATGGGATGGCTGGATGGCATCACGGACTCAATGGACGTGAGTCTGAGTGAACTCCGGGAGTTGGTGATGAACAGGGAGGCCTGGTGTGCTGCAATTCATGGGGTCGCAAAGAGTTGGACATGACTGAGTGACTAAAATGAACTGAACTGAACTGAGCTCTATTTTTATGCACACCTTGTCCAGATTACCGCAGTTACAGATAAGAGATGGTGAAAATATTCCACCATAGTAAAGATTTACTTTATTTATTTTTAGTTTTCTTTAGAAAACTTAGTTTTTCTTCTATGGGTTTCCCTCATAGCTCAGTTGGTAAAGAATCTGCCTGCAGTGCAGGAGATCCCGATTCAATTCCTGGACTGGGAAGATCTGCTGGAGACATGATAGTATACCCACTCCAGTATTCTTGGGCTTCCCTTGTGGCTCAGCTGATAAAGAATCTGACTGCAATGCAGGAGACTTGGATTTGATCCCTAAGTTGGGAAGATCCCCTGGAGAAGGAAAAGACTATCCACTCCAGTATTCTGGCCTGGAGAATTCCATGGACTGTATAATCAGTGGGGTGGCAAAAAGTTGGACATGACTAAGTGACTTTCACTAGTTTTCCCTTTATACTATGCTAAGATATCAATCATGGCTTTATGGTTTAGCCTTTTCTGAGGAAATTCATGAATTACAGAACATATTGAGATTTATTCTCAAAAATCTAAATCATGAGGGCTGCTGCTGCTGCTGTCACTGCAGTCATGTCCGACTCTGTGCCACCCCATAGATGCAGCCCACCAGGCTCCCCCATCCCTGGGATTCTCCAGGCAAGAACACTGGAATGGGTTGCCATTTCCTTCTCCAGTGAATAAAAGTAAAAGGTGAAAGTGAAGTCGCTCAGTCATGTCTGACTCTTAGTGACCCCATGGACTGCAGCCTACCAGGCTCCTCCATCCATAGGATTTTCCAGTCAAGAGTACTGGAGTGGGGTGCCATTGCCTTCTCCTAATCATGAGGCCAGAAGTACAAAATTTATTCTACATACTAATCAGAATTGGGACTTCATTATTGCTTGGATCATAGAACTCAGGTTCATGATTGAATGAGGGAGGCATCACAAATTTGGTTAAGAAAGTTGCAAGCTTGAGTTGCAAGCTCTTGTAGTCCACATAAACCAAGTACCACACTGTATTCCTCAAACAACCTGAGATTATAATATGGGAGGACTGAAGACATAATATGATAATAATTAAGTAATTAAAGACTCAAATGTATATTTTAAAATTTTGTATTTATTATTGGTAGATTTTAAGATTCCTTTTGGGGAGACCCTGGTGGCTCAGAGGGTCTAGAGTGTGCTTGCAATGTGGGAGACCCAGGTTTGATCCCTGGGTCAGGAAGACCTCCTGGAGAAGGAAATGGCAACCCATTCCAGTATTCTTTCTTGGAGAATTCCCCTGGACAGAGGAGTCTGGTGGTCTACAGTCTATGGGGTTACAAAGAGTTGGACACGACTGAGTGACTTTAATTTAACATCCCTTTTGGCCTGAATTGGATTGGAATAGAAGTTAAAAATCATGAAGTTCACAGTCAAGATTTTGTGAACTTTTACCTGTGTTTTGCATTAGGGGTTTTGTTAGACCTGGTAACTTATTTCAAAAATACTTAATATTTGAATGCTTATATTTATTTATACTTAAAATATTTACATGCATTTAAATACTTATCCTTATATTAATTATTTACATAAACTTGCTAATAATTTCTTTCTATACATTCCTCTATACATGAGACATGCCGTGAAATTTATGCAAATATTTGGGCCTAAAAAAAGCTGTTTTAAGCTCTTCCAAACAAGGAGATAAATAAATATTAAACTTAATTTTATTTATTAAAAAAATATTTCTTCATTCACTTAAACATTTTTTGAGTGCCTAATCTATGCAAATCTCTGTATATTAGCTATTAAGAGGGTATACAGTTGAGAAAGACTTGATGTTTATAAGAAAGATGTACTATTTCCTGTAGTGTAGTTATTTTGAGAATAGTTATTTTTGGTCAAAGGTAGTGATAAAACAACTTGAGTTACAGAAGACCAAAACTGGACAGACCAGCTCATAAAGGTGTTGGGCAACAACTCAGGTATTAGGATGGAGATGGAGACTGTAGGAAAATTTAAATACTTATCCTTATATTAAATATTTACATAAACTTGCTAATAATTTCTTTCTATACATTCCTCTATACATGAGACATGCCGTGAAATTTATGCAAATATTTGGGCCTAAAAAAAGCTGTTTTAAGCTCTTCCAAACAAGGAGATAAATAAATATTAAACTTAATTTTATTTATTAAAAAAATATTTCTTCATTCACTTAAACATTTTTTGAGTGCCTAATCTATGCAAATCTCTGTATATTAGCTATTAAGAGGGTATACAGTTGAGAAAGACTTGATGTTTATAAGAAAGATGTACTATTTCCTGTAGTGTAGTTATTTTGAGAATAGTTATTTTTGGTCAAAGGTAGTGATAAAACAACTTGAGTTACAGAAGACCAAAACTGGACAGACCAGCTCATAAAGGTGTTGGGCAACAACTCAGGTATTAGGATGGAGATGGAGACTGTAGGAAAGTACAAGTCTCCTGGGACACTGAGTCATCAAGAGAGAACGGCCAACAACAGGATTAATTTTTAAGTCTAATTTAGAGAATTGTTGGAGGTATTTTTATACTGTATCTGGCTAGAACCAAATTTAGAATTTCAAGTGGTCCTTTGTATAAAGATAAGTTTAAATGCTGTGAAGTACTGTGGCCAGACAAATGTGAGGAGAAAAAGAGAGGAAACTCTAGCCAGGCTAAAGCCAGGGAATAATAAATGCTGAGAAACTGTTGCAGGTTGAATATTCCCAAAGATGTCCAAGTCGTAATCCTTCCAATCTGGAAACGTGTTACTTGACATGGCAAAGAGGAACGAAAGTTGCTGATAGGGTGTTAGTCAGATGATTTTGAGATGGGAAGATTGTCCTGTTTTATCTGGTTGGACCCAGTCTATCACAAGTGTCCTTAGAACTGAAAGAGGAAATAAGGTGAGATAGAGGAATGCCATATTTGAAGGACTTCAACTGTTGTTGCTGGCTTGAACATGAAGGCAGGGGGTTGTAATTCTGGTGTAATGGGTACTTATAGAAGCTGAAAAAGGCTTCTGAAGGAATGAGGCTCTTAGAAGAGACCCCAGTAAGAAGGTAATCTTGCCGGCACCTTAATTTTAGCTTGGTGGGATCCATTTCAGATTTCTGACCTATAACAGTCTAAGATAATAAATTTGGGTTATTTTTAAGTGAATAAGAGTTGGACCAAGAAGGAGGTTGAGCACTGAAGAATTGATGCTTTTGAACTGTGGTGCTGGAGAAGACTCTTGGGAATCCCTTGGACAGCGAGGAGATCAAACCAGTCAATCTTAAAGGAAATCAACCCTGAATATTCACTGGAAGAACTGATTTGCTGAAGCTTTAATACATTGCCCACTTGATGCAAAGAAACAGCTCACTGGAATATCCTGATGCTGGGAAAGATTGAGGACAGAAAGAAAAGGGGATGACAGAGGATGAGATGGTCGGGTGGTACCATCGACTCAGTGCACATGAGTTTGAGTAAACTCCAGGAGGTAGTGAAGGACAGGGAAGCCTGGTGTGCTGCAGTCCACGGGGTCACAAAGAGTCAGATACAACTTAGCGACTGAACAACACAGTGAATAAGCTAGTGGCAATTTGATACAGCAGTAATGAGATACCTAAATCATAAAAGTCAAAATCTCTGAGCTTTATATTCCTTCAGTCTAAAAAGAGGTTTGTAATACCTGCCTCTAAAACAATAACTTCAATATCTTATTTCAAAACTTAGATGATACAATCTCTTTGAAGTATATAGCACATGTGAAATGCTTAATTACCACAGTTATTTCAAGATAGCTTTTTATATAGTTGGGAAAGAGGCTCAGTATCACTTTTTAAAATGTCTGTCTGTGATTCTTGTAGACAATTTTTACCTATGCACTGCTGATGTGTCCTACTGGACTGGACAATCAAGCCACAGTTTACAAATCATTTCAGATAGCATTTAACAGAGTTCCGCATCACAAGCAAATGTCTAAGGTGCAGAATTGTGAAATAGAACAGAAGTTGACAGCTTAGACTGAAAACTGGCTAGGGGCAGAAGTTAAGGGTAGAAGTAAATGGAAAATTTTCAAGCAGGACAAGGAATACCTTGGGGAAGAAGACTGAAAAAAATCACTGAGACACATAGTGTTTATTTCATGCCTAGCACTGTTTTTACAAATTTTACATTCATTAACTCATCTGATGCTCAAGATAATTTTTTGAGGTAGGTATTTAACTATTTTCATTTTATACATGAGGTCACCTAGGCAGTTAACTTGCCTATCTCACACACGTAGTAAGAGGTCAAGCTGAAATTTGAGCCCAAGTAGTCTGTTGCTCTGAGAAGGCAATGGCAACCCACTCCAGTACTCTTGCCTGGAAAATCCCATGGATGGAGGAGCCTGGTAGGCTGCAGTCCATGGGGTCATGAAGAGTGGGACACAACTGAAACAACTTCACTTTCAATTTCACTTTCATGCATTGGAGAAGGAAATGGCAACCCACTCCTGTGTTCTTGCCTGGAGAATCCCAGGAACGAGGGAGCCTGGTGGGCTGCCATCTATGGGGTCGCACAGAGTCGGACATTACTGAAATAACGCAGCAGCAGCAGCAGCAGCAGCAGCAGCAGCAGCAGCAGTCTGTTGCTAGAGTCCATGCTTTTAATTTTTGGACTCAGACAAAATTGTAATATTTGAATTATATTTCCCTGCTTTATACCCTATAGGGCTCTTAACCTAGATTCATTTTTAATAATTTAAAAATAAGGATGACAATTTGGAAGAAATATTGGATTGTTTTGCTCAAATTAACTTGTAGCCATTTGTTCCATATGCAATTTCCCTCCTTTTGCATATTTGGGGGAAACTTTTCAGTTATGAACCGTGTCCCCTGATGTGAAAATCAGAACTCAAACTCTCAGGTGCTCTCATAGCTGGAGACCTAGCCTCATGCAGGCACACAAGACTTGAGTTGGAGAAAACAGACATTGCATGGAGCCTCTGTTTTTCTGGTGTCTGGGGCTGGCTGTGAGATTAGTTTCCTGATGCAGAAGTGGCATCAGTGCCAGAAGCTTAATGAGGGCTGTAAATTCTAGGCTGGTGCCTGGTGGCTTGGTGGCAAAAGTGATGTTGGGGACAGTTTTTCACCAGTTTTCTGGCACGGTTTTGTCCCTTATTATCCCTTAAAATTTAGGCTCAAAGCTCAGCAATTCTGTGAACTCATATATTCAATAAATTCCTTTTCTGTTTTAGTTAGCCTAAGAGGATTCTGTTTCTTATAGCTAAAGAATCCTAACCAACAGAAGAGGCAAATAAGAAAATAAGACAAAATTTTCTTTTAAAAGAGGAATAAAAATAAATTTTAGGAGAACTAAAGGATTAATATAAAAGATTAAACTATAAAAAGGTTTGAAAGTTTGTTAATGTAACTATCAGATCACCGATTGTGAGATGAATTGTTTAGATGAATCTGATTAAAAAGGGATAGTT
>SJYC01124626.1:0-11309 GCA_006408675.1 Madoqua kirkii | reverse complement strand
TCTGAGGGAGAGGGAGAGGGTGGGATGATTTGGGAGAATGGCACTGACACATGTATACTATCATATAAGAAATGAAGCGCCAGTCCATGCTCAATACAGGATACAGGATGCTTGGGGCTGGTGTACGGGAAGATCCGGGAAGATGGTGTGGGGTGGGAGGTGGGAGGGGACTTCAGCATTGGGAGATCGTGTATACCTGTGGCTGATTCATGTCAATGTATGGCAAAACCATTACAGTATTGTAAAATAGAATAAAGTTTTAAATTAATAAAAAAAGAGAGAAAAAAATAAAAATTATAAAGTTAAAAGAGTAAACCCACAAAATAATAAATAAATAAAGCCAAATAAAGAAAGTTCATTATTCAAAAAAAAAAAAGATTGTTCTCTGGAGTGATCAGAATAAATATTCTCTGGTTAAATCAATCAATTGTATCTACCTCTACAACAAGTGTTCCTCAGCTCAAAAATGGTAAAATGTTTAGTAACTAGTTAAAATGTTATAAACTTACCCTATAGGGAAATATTCCCCAATAATAAAATGGCTAATCCATTTTATTGATCATTTAAATAGTTTTTTATATGATCACAATCAGAGTCTATCAAAAGGCTGTATCTTTCCTTTGAAAAATGTTGTATGACTTCGTTACCATTATTGGGCCTCCAGTATGTGTCAGGAACTATCAGCTAATTATTTTGAATTCTCATACAATGATAAGATATTAATCTCATTTAGGATAAAAAAATGAGGTTAAGGAAGTTAAATTTTCCTAGATTTTCTAGCTAGTAAGTGATTTTTTTGAGATTTAAACTCAAGTCTGCCTGAAGTCAAAGTCATCCTTCTCTCCCCTGTTAAATACGACATTGTTCTACTAAACTGTACATAAACTGTGTTGCCATATTTTCTTTGCATATTTTGCTGTTGAAATTGATGTTGCTGACAGTGTGATTAATCAAATATTCACCAGACATGATTTGTTACTGAAAGAATGTGAAGGTTGGTTGACTTCCTCAGATTATTCACTGAATTCTTTCTCTTTTGTTTATATATTGCCATCATATGTTGAGGATAATTGTTTCCCCAGTGGATTTTAACACAATTTCTACTACTGTAGCACTTTACAGAGATTAGTTCTATAGAAAGACATATCAAGGTGCATCTGCTTAAAAGATCAACTCTAGTGTATTTTGACAAGTAAAACTACTTACTTCACAAATTAACATTTATTACTCTCTCCCATTTCCTTTTCCTTTTAAAAAAATTAATTTATTTTAATTGGAGGCTAATAAATTTATAATATTGTAGTGGTTTTTGCCATATATTCACATGAATCAGCTATGGGTATACATGTGACCCCCATTCTGAGCTCCCCTCCTACCTCCCTCCCCATATCACCCCTCAGGGTTGTACCAGTGCACGGTCTCAGAGTGCCCTGACTCATGCATTGAACCTGGACTGACGATCCATTTCACATATAGTAATATACTTGCCTCAATGCTATTCTCTCAAATCATCCCACCCTTGCCTTTTCCCACAGAGTCCAACAGTCTGTTCTTTACATCTCTGTCTCTTTTGCTCTCTCACATATAGGGTCATCATTACCATCTTTCTAAATTCCATATATATGTGTTAGTATACTGTATTAGTGTTTTTCTTTCTGACTTACTTCACTCTGTAAAATAGGCTCCAGTTTTCACCTTATTAGAACTGATTCAAATGCATTCTTTTTAATAGTTGAGTAATATTCCATTGTGTATATGTACCACAGCTTTCTTATCCATTCATGTGCTGATGGACATTTAGGTTGCTTCCATGTCCTAGCTATTATAAACAGTGCTGCAGTGAACATTGGGGTACATGTGTCTCTTTCAGTTCTGGTTTCTTCAGTGTGTATGCCCAGCAGTGGGATTGCTGGGTCATAAGGCAATTCTATTTCCAGTTTTTTAAGGAATCTCCACACTGTTCTCCATAGTGGCTGTACTAGTTTGGGTTCCCACCAACAGTGTAAGAGGGTTCCCTTTTCCCTGCACCCTCTCCAGCATTTATTGTTTGTAGACTTTTGGATCGCAGCCATTCTGACCTGCGTGAGATGGTGCCTCATTGTGGTTTTGATTTGCATTTCTCTGATAATGAGTGATGCTGAGCATCTTTTCATGTATTTGTTAGCCATCTGTATGTCTTCTTTGGAGAAATGGCTGTTTAGTTTTTTGGCTCACTTTCACCTGGGTCATTTATTTTTCTGGAATTGAGCTGTATGAGCTGCTTGTATATTTTTGAGATTAATTCTTTGTCAGTTGCTTCATTTGCTATTATTTTCTCTCATTCTGAAGGCTGTCTTTTTACCTTGCTTATAGTTTCCATCATTGTGCAAAAGCTTTAAAGTTTAATTAGGTCTCATTTATTTTTGCTTTTATTTCCATTACTCTGGGAGGTAGGTCATAGAGGATCTTGCTATGATTTATGTCAGAGAGTGTTTTGCCTATGTTTTCTCTAGGAGTTTTATAGTTTCTGGCCTTACATTTAGATCTTTAATCCATTTTGAGTTTATTTTTATGAATGGTGTTAGAAAGTGTTCTAGTTTCATTCTTTTACAAGTGGTTGACCAATTTTCCCAGCACCACTTGTTAAAGAAGTTGTCTTCTCTCCATTGTATATTCTTGCCTCCTTTGTCAAAGATACGGTGTCCATAGGTGCGTGGATTTATCTCTGGGCTTTCTATTTTGTTCCATTGATATATATTTCTGTCTTTGTGCTAGTACCATACTGTCTTGATGACTGTAGCTTTGTAGTATAGTCTGAAATCAGGCAGATTGATTCCTCCAGTTCCATATTTCTTTCTCAAGATTGGTTTGGCTATTCAAGATTTTTTGTATTTCCATACAAACTGTGAAATTATTTGTTCTAGTTCGCTGAAAAATACCTCTGTAGCTTGATAAGGATTGCATTGAATCTACAGATTGCATTGAATCTATAGTATACTCATTTTCACTATTTTGATTCTTCATGAACATGGTATATTTCTCCATCGATTTGTGTCATCTTTGATATCTTTAATCACTGTTTTCTAGTTTTCTATATATAGGTCTTTTGTTTCTTTCAGTTCAGTTCACTCACTCAGTTGTGTCTGACTCTTTGTGACCCATGAACCGCAGCATGCCAGGTCTCCCTGTCCATCATCAACTCCCGGAGTCCACCCAAATCCATGTCCATTATGTCAGTGATACCATCCAATCATCTCATCATCTGTCATCCCCTTCTCCTCCTTCCCTCAATCTTTCCCAGCATCAAGGTCTTTTCCATTGGGTCAGCTCTTTGCATCAGGTGGCTAAAGTATTGGAGTTCTGGCTTCAACATCAGTTCTTCCAGTGAACACCCAGGACTGATCTCCTTTAGGATGGACTGGTTGGATCTCCTTGCAGTCCAAGGGACTCTCAAGAGTCTTCTCAAACACCGTTGTTCAAAAGCACCAATTCTTCGGTGCTAAGCTTTCTTTATAGTACAACTCTCACATCCATACATGACCACTGGAAATACCATAGCCTTGACTAGGTGAACATTTGTTGGCAAAGTAATGTCTCTGCTTTTGAATATGTTGTGTAGGTTGGTCATAGTTTTCCTTCCAAGGAGTAAGTGCCTTTTAATTTCATGGCTGCAATCACCATCTGCGATGATTTTGGAGCCCCCCAAAAATGAAGTCAGGCACTGTTCCCACTGTTTCCCCATCTATTTCCCATGAAGTGATGGGACAGGATGCCGTGATTTTAGTTTTCTGAATGTTGAGTTTTAGCTAATTTTTTTCACTCTCCTCTTTCACTTTCATCAGGAGGCTCTTTAGTTCTTCACTTTCTGCCATAAGGGTGGTGTCATCTACATATCTGAGGTTATTGATATTTCTCCCGGCAATCTTGATTCCAACTTGTGCTTCTTCTAGTTCAGCATTTCTCATGATGTACTCTGCATAGAAGTTAAATAAGCAGGGTGACAATATACAGCCTTGACGTACTCCTTCTCCTGTTTGGAACCAGTCTGTTGTTCCACATCCAGTTCTAACAGTTGCTTCCTGACCTGCATATAGAATTCTCAAGAGGCAGGTCAGGTGGTCTGGTATTCTCATCTCTTTCAGAATTTTCCACAGTTTATTGTGATCCACACAGTCAGGCTTTTGCATAGTCAATAAAGCAGAAGTAGATGTTTTTCTGGAACTCTCTTGCTTTTTCCATGATCCAGCAGATGTTGGCAATTTGATTTCTGGTTCTTCTGCCTTTTCTAAAATCAACTTGAACATCTGGAAGTTCATGATTCATGTATTGCTGAAGTCTGGCTTGGAGAATTTTGAGCATTACTTTACTAGCGTGTGAGATAAGTGCAACTGTGTGGTAGTTTGAGCATTCTTTGGCATTGCCTTTCTTTGGAATTGGAATGAAAACACCTTTTCCAGTCCTGTGGCCACTGCTGAGTTTTCCAAATTTGCTGGCATATTGAGTGCAGCACTTTCACAGCATCATCTTTTAGGATTTGAAATAGCTCAGTTGGAATTCCATCATCTCCACTAGCTTTATTTGTAGTGATGTTTTCTAAGGCCCACTTGACTTCACATTCCAGGATGTCTGGCTCTAGATTAGTGATCACATCATCGTGATTATCTGGGTCTTGAAGATCTTTTTTGTATAGTTCTTCTGTGTATTCTTGCCACTTTATAGTAATATCTTCTGCTTTTGTTAGGTCCATACATTTCTGTTCTTTATTGAGCCCATCTTTGCATAAAATGTTCCTTTGTTATCTCTAATTCTCTAGAAGCAATCTCTAGTCTTTCCCATTCTATTGTTTTCCTCTCTTTGTTTGCTTTGAGGAAAGCTTTCTTTTCTTTCTTTGCTATTCTTTGGAACTCTGCATTCAGATATTTATAGCCTTCCTTTTCTCCTTTGCTTTTCGCCTCTCTTCTTTTCATAGCTATCTGTAAGGTCTCCTCAGACAGTCATTTTGCTTTTTTGCATTTCTTTTGGATGCATTTCTTTTGGATAGTTTTGATCCCTGTCTCCTGTCTCCTACACGAACCTCTGTCCATAGTTCATCAGGCACTCTGTCTATCAGATCTAGGCCCTTAAATCTATTTCTCACTTCTACTATATAATCATAAGGGATTTGATTTAGGTCATACCTGAATGGTCTAGCGGTTTTCCTCATTAAGGTAGATTTATTCCTAAGTATTTTATTCTTTTTGATGCAATGGTGAATGGATTTTTTCCCTTAATTTCTCTTTCTATTTTCTCATTGTTATTGTATAGGAGTTCAAGGGATTTCTCTGTGTTAATTTTATATCCTACAACTTTACTATATTCATTGATTAGCTCTAGTAATTTTATGGTAGTGTCTTTAGGGTTTTCTATGTGGAGGCTCATGTCGTCTGCAAATAGTAAGAGTTTTACTTCTTCTTTTTCAATCTGGATTCTTTTTATTATTTTTTCTTTTGCTATCAAAAGCAGCTTAACATTATGGAAGATTCTGTGTAAAATAAATACTTATTCCCACAGTATGAGAACACTTAGAAACAGATTAATTGATATATTATAGTTTTTAACAAATCTACTAAGCTATGTAGTCTTCTCAGTGGGGGAAGGGCCATATTTCCCATTTGTCATCTACCTCTATTTTCTTGGAAAAATAAATTCCTAGTTATCCATGTAGCATTAAAATATCAATTAAAATATAAGATTTTGAGGATAGAGAGAAGATGTCATGAACTGAATGAATGTACTCAACAAAGGACCTAAAGAAAGTACATACAGAGCATCTGTACTCAACAAGTATGAGATGAATACAATAAAATAGTGGATGAAAGACTTGAATAAGTACTTCAAAAATGATGACGTCCAAAACACCAGCCTTACTCATTAACTTTCAAAAAAATGAAGAATAAAACACAATGATACACCACTTTACACTCAGCAGAATGATTAAATTAAAAACCAAACCAATCAACCAACAAAGGAAAAAATCCGTATCTGACTATAAATATTAACAAGAATATGGCATATTCAGTATTGCCATATACTGGCAGTGATAATGTAAAGTGGCGTGACACTTTTGGAAAATTCTATGTTAATATTTTCTAAAGCTGTATATATGACCAAAATAATTCCAGTCCTGGGCACATGCCCAAAAGATATATATGTACATCAGTTTCACAAAAGACATGAACTAGACTGTCTACAATGTTATAATGTGGCACAACGACAAGACTACCCAAATGCCCACAATCTTGGAAAAGATAAATAAGTGGTGATGTAGTAACACTGTACAACAATTCAAATGAAGGTACTATAACTACTAATACAAGCAATAGTATAAGTGAGTCTCACAAACAATATTGAATGAAAGGAACCAGACACTAACGAGTAGGCACTGTGTGGTTCCATTTACATGAAGTTCAAAAACAAGGTGAAAAATGTGTGGTGTTTGGAGTCAGAATGATGGTTACCTTGAGGAATAGGGAAAGGGACAAACCAAGCGATAAGATAAGCCTTCCCTGGTGGCTCAGGGGTGAAGAATCCTTCTGCCAATTTTGGAGATGCAGGTTTGATCCCTGGTTTGGAAAGATCCCATGGAGAAGGAAATGGCAGCCCACGCCAATATTCTTGCCTGTGAAATTCCATGGACAGATGAGCCTGGCAGTCTACAATCCTTGGTGTTACATGAGAGTTGGATACAACTTAGTTACTAAACAACAGCAACAACAATAAGATAACAGTAAGGTGCAAGGAATATATTATATGTTGATCTCGGTTAACATTAAGAATTGTATTGCCTTGTGAACATTCATGAGGCTGTACATTTATGATCAGGGAACTTTTAAATATTGTTTTTCAGTTGCTAAGTTGTGTCTGACTCTTTGCAGCCCCATGGACTGCAACACGCCAGGCTTCCCTGTTCTTTACTATCTCCCAGAGTTTGTTCAAACTCATGTCTGCTGTGTTGATGATGCCATCAAACGATCTCATCCTCTGTCACCCCCTTCTCTTCTTTATACTTCAATTAAAATGTACTTAAAGTCAGATGTGCTTTTCCTTTCTAATAGAACCTTCTCAGACTTTTACAATTTCTTTAATCTGCCACCCGTACAAAATACACCAAACAATTGTTAACCCTTCAGTTCAGTTCACTCATTCAGTCATGTCTGACTCTTTGCCACCCCATGAATTGCAGCACACCAGGCCTCATGTCCATCACCAACTCCTGGAGTTTACTCAAACTCACGTCCATCGAGTCAGTGATGCCATCCAGCCATCTCATTCTCTGTCGACCCCTTCTCTTCTTGACCCCAATCCCTCCCAGCATCAAGGTCTTTTCCAATGAGTCAACTCTTCACATTAAGTGGCCAAAGTACTGGAGTTGCAGCTTTAGCATCATTTCTTCCAAAGAAATCCCAGGGCTGACCTCCTTTAGGATTCACTGGTTGGATCTCCTTGCAGTCCAAGGGACTCTCAAGAGTCTTTTCCAACACCACAGTTCAAAAGCATCAATTCTTCTGCGCTCAGCTTTCTTCACAGTCCAACTCTCACATCCATACATGACCACTGGATGAGGTATATTCAAGGAATATACCTTGAAGTAGGTTTAGAGTGGTCAAACAAAGTCTTAATTGGAAATTAATATGAGTCAGATATAAACAATCTCAACATTATCACACCTTTGAGCCACTTTGTGAATATGAGTAATTGAGAGTTATCTATAACTTATTATTGGAGAGATTTCTCAATTAATATTTCTATTAAGTAGGCAGAAAAATTAATTTTGCTTGTAATAAAATACTGAGCCTGAGAATTTCTAGCCTATATAGTTAGATTATTCTTTATCCTCATTGTTCTATGTTTCTCTCTTTTCTTTTTATCCACTGCAAGAAAACATTCCTGTTCACTTAATGAATTCCAAACCTTAAAAAAAAATTCAGATCCATCTGATATTTATCTTGATTTGGATGTCATTCAGAGTGTTTGCAATGAAAGAGATTTTCTATATGCCTTTCTAATATCTAGTATCTGTCACTGCTGCTAGATTGGCACGCCTTTGGTTTTGTCTTTCCTTTTGATGAAACATTTCATGAGAATAACATCAGATATCTAAATGTGCTTTTAAAAAGAATTTCAAATATTAGGTTAAGCTGTTAGATTTAGAGACCAGGTTTATTTACTTAGATAGAAGTAATAGCCTGGTATAATTTTAAATATGATAATTTTTGTGTAACCATTTGAAAAGTGATACAGGTGTTAATTAAAGAAACCCATTTGTGATCTACATATTCATGCAAAACAAAATTCCGGAATCAAGCTACTACCCAGATGGGGTCTTCAAAGACTTTGATTTTGCTTTAATACATCTAGACCATTCAAATATACACAAAAACTTAATATTTGTCTTTGCTGATAATCAAAGAGATAGAGAATGGAAGAGGTAATTTTATGGGAGTAGATGACTATAGTGAAATATTGCTGGAAGGTGTTAATTAAAGAAACCCATTTGTGATCTACATATTCATGCAAAACAAAATTCCGGAATCAAGCTACTACCCAGATGGGGTCTTCAAAGACTTTGATTTTGCTTTAATACATCTAGACCATTCAAATATACACAAAAACTTAATATTTGTCTTTGCTGATAATCAAAGAGATAGAGAATGGAAGAGGTAATTTTATGGGAGTAGATGACTATAGTGAAATATTGCTGGTAATCACAGTGTATATTTTGAAAGTAAAAGTGTTAGTTGCTCCATTGTGTCTGACTCTCTGTGACCCTATGGACTGTAGCCCATCAAGCTCATCTGTTCTTAGACTTTTCCAGGTAAGAATACTGGAGTGGGTTACCATTTCCTTCTCCAGGGGATCTTCCCAACTTGGGGTTTGAACCCCGGTCTCCTGTATTGCAGGGAGATTTTTTTTTTTACCACTAAATCACCAGGGAAGCCCCAGTGTACATTTGACTCAAATGTTAATTTTTTCCATTCTTCCCATGTCTGCCTCTAAACTCACCAATGTTTAACATTCTCTAGCCTAATTAATGGGCTTCCCAGATGGCTCAGTGGGTAAAAAAATCTGCCTGAAATGCAAGAGATGTAGGAGACACAGATTCAGTCCTTGGGTCTGGAAGATTCCCTGGAGGAGGAAATGGCAACCCACTCCAGTATTCTTACCTGGAACATCCCACGGACAGAGGAGCCTGGCAGGCTACAGTGCATGGGGTCCCAAAGAGTCAGACGTGACTGAGCAACTAGGCAACAATCAAAAATTTGGCTGTAGAGAACATCCTGTGTGTTACCTGGTACACAGGCCTCACTCTTTCTCTATCCTTCAAATTAGTAGTTCTGATTTTCCAAATATTTGTTAACGCTCTCTTCCACTTCTGGATGCTCCAAATCACTCCTTCTATTCGTTTCATTGTCTAATATAGGACAAGAAAGACTGTCTTAGTTTCATTGTCCTTTTCCAAACCAAGCCCTAGGGACCTCAGCATTGAAACCCTAGTGGCCTGTCAAGGTGTTTTGCTAAACAAAAGGCTATCTACTCCAGAGAGGGATTATGCTTATTTTTTGGAGGTGAAGAGATTTCAGTTAGTTCTATTGATTCCCTTATGTGTTACAAATATATGAACATGAAATGTCACAGAGGAATCTGTCATTCCCATCTTGAGATATTGATATCACTAGTCAGACACTCTGCCATTGCTTAACTGGGCTGATTCTTTTCTTCTGTTTACAAATTTGCCTGCTGACAGCTATCTCAAAGTGGGTTGTGGCTGACAGTATTAGAAGGTGATGCCTTCTACCACCTCTTGGTGCCAGGAAGCAGATAGAAAAATGAAATGATCCTAAATATCTTGTGGAATAAAATATAATCAATTTTATGCCAATTTTTGAGAAAAATCACTGAATAAGATTTTTATTTTATATAACTGAACCGTGGAACTATTTAATTAGTATCTGTGTTCAGTTTCTGAATGCTATTTATATTTGGCTCATACTTCTAAGTCAGTGATTCACACTGGCTGAGTGGGATGAGATTAAGCTTCTCATGCGTACATGAGTGTGTGTATATACGTCATTTGTGTATGTGTTCATCTTCTTGTGTGTGCGTATTTGAAAGAAGCCTTCCACCAAACTGCCCCAACCAACCACATTTTAATATATTCCTTTTCCCAGTCATCCTAAGAATAACTGCTAGATGCCAGCATTACAAAGTGGTTAGCTATGTAATCAACTTCTTTTACAATTATGTTCAGTGAATCAGTTTGTCAATTTTGGTGCAAAATATTAATATTACTGTTGATGCTGGTTTTAATGCCTTGAATTATTATTTGAAAGCATGCCCTTAATTGACCACTCCTATTCTTTTTATTTTTTATTTGGCTGTGCAGTGTCTTAGTTGCAGCACGTGGGCTCTTTGATCTTTGTTACAGCAAGTGGGATCTCCTAAGTTGTGGCATGAGACTCTCAGTTGTGGCATGTGAGATATATTTCCTGAATAAGGATTGAACCGAGGCCACCTCCACTGGAACCATGGAGTCTTAGCCACTGGACCACCAGGGAAGTCCCACCAGTCTTATACTTTAAATCTGTCAGAAAGTCTAAAAAACAACCAAGAGTAAACAAAAGGGGAAAAAACTCCCAAATGAAACAACCCTACATTCTTTATCAGCTTCCCCCAAATTAACATTTTTTAAATTTATTTTTGAATGTATGGATAATGCACACAGAACAAAGTAAAAAATATAAGACGATATAAGGAAGAAGTAAGTTTCCCTTCCATTTCTGTCTCCAGCTACTCAGTCCCTTTCCTCACAGGAGCAACTGTTTTAGTTTCTTTTCTTCCATAATTTTTCTGTACACATATAAGCATAAACATCTGTCTAGCAATTGATCTATCATCTGTCTCTCAATCTAATTTATCACCTATATACATTTCTGTCTATCATCTATATATCTTGTAAAACATTCCAAAGCAATGCTTTAAAAATTGCTCAAAAAATGCCTTTTTATTTTATTATTAAACTTAACCAGTCCACTACTGATGGACCTTTGATTTATTTTCAATCTTTGGTTCTGACCAATAGCAATGAAGTAAATATATATTTATATATGTGGAAGTGTAAGATAAATTGCTAGAAGTGGAGTTGCTGGTTCGCTGAATTGCTTTCCATAGTGGTTATACCAATAACAGTGTTATCCACAATGTAAACTCCATAAAAAACGTGTACTCTAAGTCATAATTATTACTGTAACTTAATCATCACAGCTCTTTTATACATATATATGGATGTTGTT
>SJYC01124623.1:0-27479 GCA_006408675.1 Madoqua kirkii | reverse complement strand
GGATTAGGGGCAGGAGGAGACGGGGACAACTGAGGATGAGATGGCTGGATGGCATCACTGCTTCGATGGACGTGAGTCTGAGTGAACTCCGGGAGATGATGATGGACAGGGAGGCCTGGCATGCTGTGATTCATGGGGTTGCAAAGAGTCGGACACGACCGAGCAACTGAACTGAACTGAATATTAATTTCAAGAGCAAAGCCAAACTCAGAGCAAGCAGACATTTCAGACAAAATATTTTTAATTGTTCATATTTGTGCCAAAACACCTAGCTTGAATCTGTTTTTGAATGCATTCTGAACAAAGCAAAATGAAAACAACTGTTCAACATCTGGAATATTTGTCATAGAACAAAGGTTAAGACTATTTGATTGGGTCATTAATGCTTTGTGTGCTTAAAATTTCATTTTAAGTGTAACGGCTTTTAAATATTACATCTTTATGGTAGTATCTTTTAATTTTTAGAATGGTTTTTAATTTTCTTTTTTGTATTGATTTCTTCTAATGTTTTCAATTATCAAATGTTTCTATCATGTAGAGATCATTTTTATGCTAGTGAATGATACATATATATTATACATATATATATTGAATTATATATATATAGTGAAAATACATATATATAGTGAATTATACATATTGCTTCCTAATGTTAACAACAGAGAAGGCAATGGCACCCCACCCCAGGTGGAAAATTTTCTTGCCTGGAAAATCCCATGGACGAAGGAACCTGGTGGGCTGCAGTCCATGGGGTCGCTAAGAGCTGAACACAACTGAGTAACTTCACTTTCACTTTTCACTTTCATGCTTTGGAGAAGGAAATGGCAACCCATCCCAGTGTTCTTGCCTGGAGAATCCCAGGGATGGTGGAGCCTGGTGGGCTGCCATCTATGGGGTCACACAGAGTCGGACAAGATGGAAATGACTTGGCAGCAATGTTAACAAATCATGAGTTTATTATTTATTATTTGTTTTTTTTAAACCAAAAACATGTTACAGTTTAATAGAAAAATCTCTATCAGAAAAATGATTTGCTGTGTATTATAATCATTCATTTAAAAAAAAATTAAATGTTATGAGCAATGCAGAATGCTTTGATTTTAGGAATTCCAGAGAGTTTCTTGTGTCCTAATTATGAAGATTAATATTAGGAATCCACAAGGCTAAAATATAAACCAGAGATATGCTGGGGGCCAGGGTCAGGGAAAGAGAAGATCAACATGAAGCCTGGAGGCAGGAGAGGAGTTGGAGGGTTAAGCCAAGTTCAATTACAGGGTGTCAGGACAAAAGACACTAGGAGCAGAATGGCGTGGATACCAGAATTGGAATCCTGAAGACAGATCAAAGTCAGGAAACATCAGAGGCAAATGAGGGGGCAGAAGAAGGGGAGTTAAAAAGGAAACTAATTCCAGGGGTCAACATCTTCTGGAGTCAAGATTTCTTTAAAATGGTTGAGCATGGATCTCTGTGGTCCTTGAAGCAAGAGGTTTTAAAGGAACAGCTTATTGTCAAGTGCGGCCTCCTTCAGAGTTTCAGGATTTAAGAATATATGTTTGATAAATTCTCTTTTTGGTAATAGAACAGTGGGAAATGGTGATAGGGAAGAAATTTATTTCCCTAATCAGACCTTTTCTTATACTTCTATGGGTTATGTATGCATAACTCATGTTCCCTTTTCCTAATTTATAAGCTGAAGACTTGGGGGCTGGGGCACAGGAAGATAGAGAAGAGAAAGGGCTGTGGGGACCGAGGAGATATGTGGAAGAGGAGTTGTTTGTTAATCTAGGGAGGGGAGAGAGTTGAGGCTTTTATTATCCTTTTCTTACCGTAGGAAAGGGAAGGGAAGTATTCTTCATCCAAGTTAAATGAGAGACCTTCAAAATAATTATTTGTAGAAATTGATGGTTCTTGCAAGAAACAAAGATTGACACCTTGGTCCTTATTTAGACCTCTGCTGATCTGATCTGTGTGACTACTTGGGCAGGAGAAGAGAACTAGAGAGAAATGTCAGGCAGAGAGAAGAGAAGCCCACCGACTGCAGCTTGGTGTGGCACTGATGTGGTTTGTTCCTATGGGTTCCTGTAGTCTGTACAACGTGGCCGACCCGATCCAGTTGGCCGAAAACCCACCTAAGAGGACGGGGTGAACCATCCTGCTGCAAGAAGCATGGAGGAAGGTCTATTACCAAAAGGAGTTAGAAGAGATTGAGTCAGGACAAGTCTTTTAAATCAGGTATTGTTGAAGTAGGGATGGGCTGCACCCCAGCAATCCAGGGAGCACGAGGCTTGTGCCCAGGCCACTCAAAAGGCTTCATGTAGCGAAATCAGCAGCACTGAGTCCAGTTGCCCATCTAGGTTCTTTCCTCTTTAAAAAATATTTCTCCTAGGTAGTCATAATCTGTGGATAGTTCATTTTCACTTCAGCTGTATCAGTTGCTCTGATCTTCTGTAGTTCTTTTACCACACCACATTCCCTTTTGTTTCTGGGCTCTTACATATGCTGTTTCATCTGGTCAAAATATTTTTCCTCTGCTCAAAATACTTTTCCTCCTGCTCAATGACTTGTTAACTCCTATTAATTCTTTCATAGGTTCCGCTTAATGTTGCTCCTTTAGGGAAGTCTTCCTTGAGTCCCCAGTGGTCTTATCCTCTCTAATGTGCTTTCTTTTATTCTGAAATTCTCCCTTCTAACAAATATTTCAGGAATCAAATCTATCTTATTCAAAGTTGTACTCCAGGACCAACCACTGAGCTTAGTGGCATATGGATAAATAATGTCTATTTCTTTTCTGAACAAATGAAGGGAAGTAACTATAGCCGCCAATGGAAGAACAAGGAAAGTAGGTTTGTATTGTGCATAGCATCGGTTGTGGACTATAGGACTATAGATTTATGCTTTGGAAGCATTACTATGGTCAAATAAAAAGTTAGTCTTGTCTCTAGCCATTTACCCACAGGCAGTCATGATTCAGATACGTCACTGACAATATTGATTTTGACTGTTTTATTATTTTTGGCATGGCTCAGGGTTAGGTAAGCAGTTGTGGTTGTACCCAGGTAGGCCTTTCACAAAGATGGAGCTAGGTGTGATTTGCATGAGGTGGTTTGAAGAATCATTTTTTTTTTTTAAATATTTATTCCTCTGCTCTGGGTCTTAGCTGTGGCATGTGGGATCTTTAGTTGTGACATGCGACACTCAGTTCCCTGATCAGGGATTGAACGTGGGCCCCCTGCTTTGTGAGCATGGAGTCTTAGCCACTGGACCACCAGGGAAACCCCTGAAGAATCTTGAGGTATCCACTTACCTTAAAGATTGCTGCCCTGCATGCCTATACTGTGCCAGAATTCCCACAGTGATATTAAATGCTCCTTTGAAAGTGAAGATACACTGAGGAGAGATGCATTCTGGGAGTGTGAAGATGCATATGGATGATGAGACAGCTCTCCTTTGGTCATCTTGGGTTCACATGGCTGTTATCTTCTATTGAAGGTCTGTATCTCTTCCTTGAGTCAGGTATGTCTTGCTTGGTGACTACAAAAGGGTCCCCAAGAAGCACTTGGGGAGTCCTTAGCCTCATTGCTGGGAAAGGAGGAGCATCACATAGCCCACTTCCAAGTTTCCTATTAGCTTTGGCAATCCATGGTTTCATCTAAATAAGGCTTTTTTTTTTTGGTAATGAAATAGCACTGGATCAAGTGTTTTGTATTAACAATCTCAGATGTCAGTTAAGTTCTCTGAGTTTCAGTTTCTTCCTCTGGAAATTAAGTGTTATAATTTATGATCTGTTAGGCCTTTCCCAACCTGAACATTTAATAAATATTGATAATTATTCCCAATAATAGAGAATATGGAAGAATAAACTTTTTGAAAATTCTCTTTTGCCATAATGTAATAAATCTGTTTATTCACTAAAATGATGAGAAATAGGTAATAAATATATTAAAAAGAGAGAGAAGTGTATCTAGAACTCACCCAAATTTATTAAAGAAAAAATATCCTGAACGTGAGATTGAAATGTTCATCTTTCCTCCTAGGAAATTGAAGGAAGCACCAAACACTTGAGAAAGATGATCCAAATAGCAGTCTCTGGCAGGTTAAGGAAAGGGGATGCGAGAACAAGATTACCTTTATGAAACACATTTAAGGGAGAAATTCTAGATGACCTTGGCTTTGGCAAAAATCTTCCCAGGTATTAAAGGTCATACAAATTTCTCCAATGTATCTGTGAATGGATTGATGTGTCACTCTATTTCTATTACTCCCTGAGTGAACCTCACAAACTCCAGGTTCTTTGCTTCCATATTATGAGTTGAAAGGGATAAGAGGGATTAAGAAAAAGTAAGATTCCCATTACTCTTTTGTAAGAATTTCAAACCAAGTTTGCTTCCACCATGTACAAAGAGGTATTAGGTGCGGGGCTTATTCTTTGTGTGAGAAGTTGCTGCATGCTGCAGAAATCTGTGGCTGGGCTCTCCAGATGGCCTATTTAAGGCCAGAGGTCCCCTTTCTCCTGAAATTCAAAGGTCTGGCTGTAGGAGAGAAGCATGGGAAGACTCCTCCACAAAAGGTCGGAGTTGGCCCCTCCTCTGAGACAGATACCATCATGGGGCAACAGGGGGTCTCAAGATCAGTGGGCTGAATTTCCTGCCTCTCTTTAGGGGCCTTCAAACTTACAAAAATTAATCCTTTTGATTGACTCTGTCACCTAATCTTGAAGATAAGCTCAGAACATTTACCAGTTTTCAGCACTGCTTACCAGGCCAAGTCTTAGCACCAAATTATGAATTTTGTCATCATTGACCTTTCCAGTCTTTCCTTTTTACCTGCCCACTTGGTAGGTAGCTCAAGTCCTCCTCCTTCCTACTCTGTCAAAGTGTTTGGGATTGTTAAGGATTTAAAGAGATCAAATCATTCAGTCTTTTCATTTTCAGAAGAGGAAAACCAAGATCTGAAAAGGTTAGATGACTTCCCTAAAAATATACTTTAAATCCTCTTGATGATTTCACTATAAGGCATCTGAGTTAGTTATTGATGTTGGGGAATCATTATTAAATGGTTTCACAGGTAGGCCATAAAATCTTAATTTGGTACCGCCTATCATTTCCAGATATTAAAGTGTCAATGAAGTTGTGTTTCATGATAATTTAAATATCTTTAAATATATAGATCATCTCCTATACTTCATTTTTAAAAATTATTAACAAAAAGATTTTGGGATGTGAGTTATATGCTACAATTTTGACAATTTTAAACTATGAAAATAAAAATATCTTCTGCATAAGGAGTATAGATTTAATAAGAAGTAAATACAAAATAAGTTTGTGAGCTAACACTGAGACCTTAGTGACTTACTTACTGTAGACTGTGAACAGAAGCATCACGTGGATTTTTGAAAAATCAAGTTTACTTGCTTCTTGGGCTAAGGGTGTAGAAGTCTTCTCCAGGTCAGCATGCAAGGATGAATAGACTGGAAGGCAGAGGCATCTGGCCTTGAATCCTAAAGTGCTATCAGTCTTACTCAAGACGCTATTACCATCTTCAACACATTTTTGTAACCCTGTTTGATGCAAAATGGTTCCCACGAGGCTTCTACCTGCCAAATGAACTTTAGCTTTTCTGTAGAACCACCGACACGGCAAACCTTACAAACAGACAACCTCAGTGAAATCTTTTATCATTAACACACTGACATCACCGCGTCCTTGTTCCCATTGTAAAGGTTTCTCTACCTGCCGAATTGGTCTCCTCAAATTTATTTTGTCAACTTTGCCAGGGAGAGTTATGATAGATTTTCAGTGTGGAAAAGAAATTGTTAGTCTTTTAGATAAATGATGAATCATTGTATATATTAAAATTTCCCAGTAAAATAACTTAGTGCTAAAACAAATGGTCTAATTTTTGTGATGTTATGACATTTCCTCCTAGATGTCAAAAGTTACCAATTTTATTAAAACAACATTAAAACATTTTCTATACATAGTTTAAAACATATTCTTAACATAATGAGAAATAGTATCACTGAAGAAAATATTAAACATTAGCAGAGCATGTGAGTTTTAAAAATAATTTAATAAATATCTTATACTTATTTTTAATATTCCTTTTTTAAAAGCCAGCATATAAATTGCTGGCTAAAGTTACAATCCTTAGTAAGAGAACCAGACCACTCACCTCTTGCTTTTGCCATATTTTCTCTGCGTGTACATTTCTCTTCCCAAGTACAGTGATTTAGAAAACAACTTCACAGAAGAACCCCTTCTACTTGCTATGCCACTATCTGCCATTTATATCATTTAAATAATCAGGAACTCATTTTCAGAAGTCTTCTTCAATATTTCTTTTTTATGGATAGGATAACATGTGAAAAGACCAATGCATACAATGAGAATAAAAATTTTAAAACCTATCAGATAAGGCCAGGGACTTTCTGCTTTAGATCCATATCTGTGAAGAAGGACTCTCACTTCGTCCCATTCTTGCCAGCGTGATATGTTCATGTGTTACTGGTATTTGTATTACTTTCCTTAAAGTCATCTTTTCATTAGGTGTCTCATAAAATGCATGGGACCACGCTAGGTCTACTGCTGCAGATTAGCTGCGACACGAAGACCTTGCTGTGCACTACTGAAAGCATGAAGACAGCATCCTGTGCGCATCCATTACTGAGAACCACAGAAAGTGAGTCTTCTCTTCCACGGTGAGTTGAAATGCCAGTCCAGGGAGAGGAGGTTTCCAAACTTGGAAGACCAAATTCTACCACCTAAGATTGGAAAAACTGAATATGCTTTCATTTCTAATTGACTTTGATGATGCTAAGTCTCCATCGAAAGGCTAATGGTGAGACTTTCAAAATTCTTGGTTCATTTGGGAGAACAAGATGCCAGTGTGGATGAAATCAATAACTTAGGGTTGTTCTTTTTTTATGCAGAAACATATGCAGTGGTACATTTAGATAAGTTCTTATGTCAGTCCACATCCAGAACTCTAAGTATGATGACCGGGATAGGCTCAGGGACGAGGCTTCAAAATCCTGCTGTATTTCTGGCTGTGTCACCCTCATCAACCCCTCTTGTGTGCTGGTGTGTGTGTATTGCTGTTTCTTTTTCTGAAATTAGCCTCTGTAGCAGTATTTTTTGTGTTGTGCTTGAAGACATCACAAAGAAAGAAAGCTAAAAACTTTAAATAATTAGAATTTGTCTTTCTAGCAATTCAGAAACACTCACTATATGCAAAATGTCAAGTTAAGCCATAGGTGGGGTTCAAAAAGGAATAGGATACCCCAGTTTATGCGGTTGTGAAGAGTCGGACAGGACTGAGTGACTTCACTTTCACTTTTCACTTTTATGCATTGGAGAAGAAAATGGCAATCCGGTGTTCTTGCCTGGAGAATCCCAGGGACAGGGGAGCCTGGTGGGCTGCCGTCTATGGGGTTGCACAGAGTTGGACACGACTGAAGTGACTTAGCAGCAGCAGTGACCCCAGCTTTTGTGGGATATTATAAGCTGGGATGGTGAAATAAGTAAATCTAAAAGCATATCTTGTGCAGGGTAAATCAGGCTGAACAGTCCAGTAGAAGCAAGGTTCAGTGTTGAGAGCATGGGCTCTGGTTTCAGACTGTCAGGCAAATTCAGTTTTTATAGCTTAATACGTATGTGATCTTAGGAAAGTTATTTAGTCTCTGGAAGCCTCAGTTTCCTCATCTGAGAAATTGTAGTTAAAATGAACAAAAGCTACTCATGGAATTGTTGAGCAGATTAAACATGATAATTTGTGTTAAAATTCCTTTTTGTTTACTATTTTATTTTTATTGAAATATGGTTGACATAGAGTATTATGTTAGTTTCAAGTGTACTATACCCAATTTGATATATACACATATTATGAAATGGTCACTTCAGTAAGTTTACTAACCCTCTCTCCCCATACCAAGTTATTACCATATATCTAGCATATTCTTTATGCTATGTCCCATCCCCATGGCTTATTCATTTTATACCTGAATGTTTGTACCTCCTCATCCCCTTTACCTATTCAACCAAACTCCTACCCTCATCCCCTCTGGAAGTCACCCTTTTGTCCCACCCAGGAGTCTGCATTCATTTCATTTTGTCTGGTTCATTTTGGTTTTTAGATCCCTTATATAAGTGATATCACTTGATATTTGTCTTTCTATGTCTGAATTATTTTACTTAGTCTGACACCCTCTAGATACATCCATGTTGTTGCAAATGACAAGATTTAATTTTTTATGGCTGAGTAATATTCCATTGTATTTTATGCCATATCTTTATCTGTTTATCTATTGATGCACACTTAGGTTGCTTCCATATCTTGGCTATTATAAATAATTACAATAATTTATGTTAAAGTTTCTTTTTTTAAACATAGTGCCAGCCACATAACACACCTTATAGCTTGATAAATATTAGCTATTATTAAAACAAAGCCCATGGGGTGATAAGATACATGTACCATTAAATAAACAGAATGAAATTATGTAAGAGCAAAATAAATCTGCCTCCATAAAGGATTATAGTTTAAAGCTACTTGCTGCTGCTGCTGCTGCTAAGTCGCTTCAGTCGTGTTCAACTCTGTACAACTCCATAGACAGCAGCCCACCAGGCTCCTCTGTCCATGGGATTCTCTAGGCAAGAACACTGGAGTGGGTTGCCATTTCCGTTTCCGTTAAGGCTACCTAGAGGTGGCTTTAACTTAGACATACAGGTTAATTATGCAGTTTTTACTCATTGCTAAGTATGTTATTCAGTGACAAAATATGTACTTACAATGGCATTAAAGGAAATTAATGTATCACTATAATACATTACAGAATACCTTTGTAAGGAAACAGTTGCTATAGATAATTTTAGATGGTTATGATTTTATGAATAGTTTAAGAAGTAAAAAAAAAGCAGTATAGTGTGGTGCCATTATTTTTAAGCATAGATCTCAGAAATTTAAAATTGTGTCATGGAAGAACTCTAAAAAGCTCTTTTAATAAAAGAAGATGCTTCTCATTGCATGAAAACATTTATCTTTGCCTACGCTGATTACTGAATGAAAGAAATTTTGTAACATTAAAAAAAAATACATATTAAGCATTGGTTTCCATATTGTTTAGAAACAAATTTGCAGATGTTGGCTTTTTTGTGCATAAATATTATAGTCAGGTCAAAAGCACAGAAGAATAGGCAATTCTGAGATGATATTAATAAATATCTGTTTTCTTAAAGTTTGTCCAAAGAGAAGTCAAAAAGGAGCTCTGAGAGTTCTGTGGACTCTATCACAACAAAAATTACTAGTCATAGAAGACATGATGAGAAGTAGGTTTGTTTTCAGTTGTGGTTGAAACAGAGGAACTCACCTTCCTCAGAAATTAATGGAGGCTTTCAGTTTTGCTGACATTGCTACTTTATCATTCATATGACTAAACAGACAATCAATTTAGTGGCAATGTATGGGAATGAAGGGAAGGAACAAATAAGCTATGAATGATGAGAACAGAAACATCCAAACCCCCTCCCTTATTCTTTTTTAATGGCTGATACCAACAGGGACAAGACCAGTAAAAAGAGGTTAATGAATTGCAAAGATCCTTTAGGAAGTGATTGACTAGTATTGAAGCACAGTCAAATCAGTCATAAATATTTACTTTTATTAGCAACAGTGGGTTGCCTGTTATTTTCAATTGATTTTTAAGGCTGGCAAAAATCTACCACTGTGAGTATTATCAAATGTTCCCAATTTTGTCAATATTTCTCTGCTCTAAACAATTCCAGGACTCACATAGCCTCCTAAACCCTATTTCAAATGTACTTTTTCAGCACAATTTCCAAATGATTACAAATGACAAGTTAAAGTGAGGTTCCCTATATCATTAAGAATAATTATAATCTTTTAATTTTGACATTTGTTCAAATGGATAGAATGGCAGCAATTGTGGGATTAATGTTCTCTGATAATCTATATTCCACTGCCATTGACTTGCTAACCTGAAGCTTGTTATTTGTTTTACTAAGTGAGAATGAACCATAATAGAGACCTCTTTTTTTTTTTTTTTAATCCAGTTGGTGTAGCAGTGACTAGAAGAACTACAAGAGTTAACAGGACAACATTGTTCCAGTTTCTGAACAGTGTGTAATATTACTGTTTACATCATTGGCTAAAATGCTGCTTTATTTTGTAAAATCCAATCCAACATAAGGACATTTTCCTGAAACTTGCTGTCTAGACCATCAAAATGATGGAAATTGCTTTTAACACAGCGTTTGTAACATTAAGATCCAATAATTCAATTCAAAGGAACATAACAAAAGGAATTTCCTACAGATAACAACAAAGAGTTAATATTTCCCAGGGCAGACAAGTTTCCAATTCAATTAGTTTTAATGAACCTTCTGCTCACTGGTTACTGAACTAGAAAGAACAGCAATAAATGCCCAGAGGAAAGAGAGAGAGGATATTAAAGAAGGGTTAGTGTATAGTATATAAATTTCCAAGTTGACTAAAAGAGTAGCCTTGATGTAGTTTTGGGAGCTAAAGACACAGAAGACAGATACAGATCTGTCTTCTGAATTTAGTGTTTAGGAACAGCAAATCTCAGCCAGTAGTCCTGTGTGATGAAACTAAGACATTTAGTTTCATCCCTCCTGTCTGATAGGGAAATGCATAATAGAATAGAAAATATAGTCATATAGATTCTTAAAAGATCTGTGCATATTCTATAAGGAGAACATAAAACAAATTTTCTACTAATAATCAGCAAACCAGATTTGTTGGTTTATACATACATATAGATGTTTATACGTATATATGTATGATAAATGTGTATTTATCTTTCAATGATTTTTTCAAAAAACTATGATAGATTTTTTTCAGTTCACATATAACAAATTTTCACTCACACAGAGAGCAGCATAGACATAAAATTATGAAAGTAAAAGTTTGCTGTATACAAGCAATTTTTAATTTGAGATCCAGAGAATGAGTTTTAGCCTAAGAATTTAATGGATTTAGTATTTTATTTCATTCCAATGGTCACCTTAAACCTGTAGTATAGCGCTTGTATTTTCGGGATCAAGCCGCAAGTCATACTGTGGTTAAATATGACTACTCTCACAGATATGATTATATAAGCATACAAATCCACTCCAATTAAATATTTGAAATGAATAATAGAGTCCAGCAAAAGCCTCCATGTCTATTATTGCTTCAAGTAAGCATTGTCAGGAATTTTTCAATTTCTTGAATTTCTAAAAAAATTCAGTCAGAGTTACACTTTCGTTATGCTGAACTATCCCTTCTATTCTTAGTTACAACCTAGTTCCCACCAATGTTTTGGAAATCTTTTTTTGGATACTGAATATGAAAAGTTCTGAATTCATGGTATTAGAAGGGATTGATATTTTCTATACTGCATAACGATTCTCCTAACCCCAGAGATACCTATTTTTTTCCTACAAAAGTGTTAAAAGAATACAGATGCCTTTAAAAATAACCTGCAGCTTGCATCATTCTGTTTAATAAGGATCATACTTGAGAATATGGCTGCAAGTTTGATCAGCAGCTATAGCATTTCAATGATGCATATTTCTCTTGCAGATGTTTTTCTTTGAGTTTAAAGTTAAGCTTGTGCTTGTGGATGGCTGCTTTGTCAGTGAACATTTGGATTTTGAAAAGGCAGCACCTGGGTTGATTTTAAGAGAAAAATGCTTTCAGCTTCATAATCACACATTTGACCACAGCCATAACAAAATGAGGATGAAACTGAAACAAATCAAATGCACAGTTTTAGTTTAATGGCTCAATGTCTTTTAAATAATCTCTAAAAAGACCACCAAATAATTGATAACAACAGGGGTCAACTTCAACGTAAAATGCTATGGAATCTATGTGGTCTACTGTCCACTTGAAGCAAAGGCTACTGTAATACCTTAAAAGTAATTACAATTTTGATGTTATCAATGGCCTTCTTTTCTTTTTAGTACTATATTTTTATTATGAAGAGAAAATATCCACTTATTGTATAGTTCCTAAGACATGATTGCTTTAAGTAGGATGGAATGAAAAAGAATAGGAAGTAAAATGAAATACAGAGCAGTAATTTCTAGCACAAATCCTTTGTCTTGCAATTATCTCTGTTCTGACCACATAGAAAATTACTATAAATAATCTGCAATACACAAGAGATCTCACTCTAGTTTAAAAATAGAATAAGATAGGGCTAAATATATTTATATTAGTCAAAAGGTTATTTCCAGGGATGGAGTTTAAAAATTCTTTTTCAATTTAGTCACATGTTTTATTTTGTCTTAAATTCATCTGAAGTTCTTGTGTATAAGTGATTGTGTAGATTTTTAGGGTTTCCAAAGGAAAAGGGTTAGGGAATGTAAAATTCACATTTGTACTGTTGGTAGTGGTATAGGAAATGAAACTTTAGGAAAAGAGTACATTTTTTTTTTGGTCAAATTGCAACTTAGAATGTGACATGTGATTATGAACACATCTGTGGAAAAATAAATAACCTTTCTTACCAGTAGGTATGCCTCAAGGTGATAGAATTAAGGCTCATATTGTTGGATGGTAGAATGAAAGCAGAGGGACTATGCCCATAGAACAATAGAGACACATGAATAAGCAGAGGTAGGCAGAAAAGGAAATGTCTTAGTCTAAGGCATTTAATAGCAAAATGAGAACACAAGTGTGCAAAGTACTAAAGACCTCTGATGCTTAGTTTTCTTAAATAGCAAGAGAAACTCTAGAACTTTGCCTCCAAGGTATTACAAGAACTTGTCAAGTTGCACATGAGAAAATAGAGCTCATAGCCATAGAGTAAGCAAAAAAAATTCTGTTTGAGTATTGACATGACAGTTTTTGAAAGTTCAAGCAGAAAACCAATTATAATGAGCACTGGAAAGCCCGGAGCCCTGCTGTTCAATAAATAAAAAGTACAACAAACTATTTTCCAAAAAGGTTCTAGAGAGTTTCTTCTTGTCCCACTACTTACAATCTGATTACATAAATAGTCTCTATTTGCTGTTGAATTGCCAGGCAGCTGTATTAAAGTACAAATCAAATCAAGTCAGGATTAGAAAGTAAAAGAGCATGGTTTAAAGTAATCTATCCCCCAGGAACTGTGCTCAGATTCATCAAACAGAGCTTAAAGTACAGTATATCTTATACCCTCGTGTTTCCATGCTGCATTGCTGCAAAACCAGTTATTATTTTTGATATTCAGAGAATGTTGCTTATTGTTGGGGAAGGCTCACTTGCTTATTTAAAGGTACTATTCATATGTGCCACTTATTTATTATTTCTTTTGGTTAAGATTCATGGAAAGGACATAAGTACTAAAGACTAGTAGGCTTTTTATTGATCATATCCTATGTGCCCCAGCTGTGAATTGTCATGAATATTTCTTATAGAAGAGTGACTAATTTATTCCAGATTTTGAGTGATATACCATTGTGATGATATTAAAGAAGAGCTAGGAGTCCTTAGATGCTATTGGCTAATAAAGCATTATGCACACCTGCCCTTGCAAATCCTGCTCCATCCAGTTATTAGCAAAGAAGAAGGCAAGTTAGTCATTTCAACCTGTAATTGTTTTTGATGGAAAGCTCTATATGTCGTTGTCAATGTGCTCACCCTAGGCATCAGTTTTTTGGTACTTACAAACTTGCTGTCCCCTTAAAGTAGAATGAACAGGATTTTAATAATTATGTGTAGTTTTATCAAAGATCATTTTCTTTTTCTATTATAGAAAAATTTACTTAAATCTACAAATATAAGCTTATATTTCATCAAGTTCTTGCACTTCCTAAAACAGCTAAGTATCTATTCAGAGATGTTATAGTGGCTTCAGTTATCACATTTTATATTTATCTCCAAAGGGCATAAATGTAGCCTGTGAAGATAGCTAGATATTGATTTATAGTGATAAATATATATTTTATGTGCAACATGGAGGGGAAAACAGGCAAAAGTATTATTTCTGTGAGCTGAATAGCTTCCAGAAAGTGGGTAATGTGTGTTTTAACCAGGCAACCCAATGATCATTTTTCTTCCTACATCCCTGAGCTAGGGAAGAAAAAGTTGACGATTGCCATTAGTTAACATTTCTCCTGTAAGTAGCTCTACTTGAAAACGATGCCACATTAAAACAAGCAATCAGTGTCATCATTGTGCACCAGGATGTTTGAAAGGCTGGCACCTCTCCATTGCAGTCTGAGGTTTTTCGGCCCAATGTAAAGCTTAGGTCTCTGCACTTTGCGAGCTTGCTCGCTGCCACTGCCGCAGATCACCTGTAGTGCAATGTAGCCAGGTGACTTGGCAGCAGTGGAAAGAGACCTGCATGAATGCAGGCCCCTTGGAGCTTTCTCTGTGTGGGAATCGAGATTCCTGTCTGAATTGTTGAAAAAAGTGAGGAGGCCAAATAATCTTCCCTTCATCATCCTCTTCTAAATTTATGATGGAAAGGTCAAAATTGGAGTTTGTTATTTATAGCCTCTCTGCATCACATGTTATGAGGAAGGACCTTGCCAATTTACCAGGGAGGTAACTGCAGACCAAGATTCTTCACACAAGGTATTGGGAGTGAGTGGTGCTCATGGAGACGTTTACTTGCAGGTTCAGGCAAGATGTTTGCTTATGAGGAATGGCCACCAAATTGGTCTCGCTCTGTGTTTGAAACAAACAATTTTTGAAAATCTTTTAATGAAATATTGATTTTTATCAAGCACATCAAACTAAAGGCAAACGCACCATAGTGTCATGATTAAAAAATAACAATATATTACAGGTAAACTAAGATAAATGAGTTAAGTGCTCAGTTTCAGTGCAAATTGAAACCATATATCACAACCTTTCATTATATTACATTACTGCTAGAGTACAGAGTACAGAAGCTGATTGAATAGTAATATCAAATTAGTAGGAGATTTACCCTGCTTTTGTTGATGGTGGAATATGGAGCTAAAAAAGAAGCATTTCCGTAATAACATAAGTTTAAAAACATTTTTTTTAAGTGAATGCGACTGATAATCAGGGAGATGATGGCACGCTGCAATTGCCATCCCAGATCTCGCACGAAGAAATGAAGGGATCTGTATTAATTTTAAACCTCCCTTTGATTGGGTGAACTGGTCTCCCTTTTGTATGACATTGTTGCCACAGGTCATTGCCTGGTGCGGTGTACCATGAAACAAACAAATAGAAAAAGGCACCTTCTGGCACTTTAAGTCTCACTGCCGTCTGACTACTACCCTAGTGGTTCAAAATGATGAAAAGCAGAGGCTGGGAGAAATCTTCCTATGGTTAGATTGGAAAAAATGAGCATGATGATCACATGTGCTGGGAAGGGCAGGAGAGACAGCCGAAGTCATCTCAGAACTCAAGAGAAAAAAAGACAAGAGGTCACAATTATATTCTAGTATCACACTCCCTTTCACAGAAATCAGTTTGTTCTTGTATGGTGCTTAGGGAAGTTCTAATTAAGGGAAGAAAGAATTTTGACACATGTGAAGCAGAGATCAATATTTAGCCCTATAATCAGCAATTCCTGATGGTTTGACAATGTCACTATACACATTGTAACTATCCATTATTTTCTCAGAGAGGAGAGCCAGGCAGAGGCTAACAGGCTTACGGCAAGCTATCATGAATCACATAAAGCAGTGTCTCATTCGCTTCTATTTGTCTTGCTTTTCATCTTCATTCATCCTTATAAAGAAGGCTGTACTGCCACCAGCACTGAAACGCCACCCTGCCTCTGCACTGCAACAACAAAAAGTAAAGACAGTTTCTGAAAATGTCTACCGTATAAAGTAAAATAGCCACTTTCCGGAGCAGGGGGAAAAGGGTAGTGCTGGCTGTTTACCCTCTGAAAGCATACAGAGTAGATTCCCTTTACATTTAACCTAAAGAGACTCTATTAGCCACTAGAAAAATATTAATTTAAAACACTTTGGGGGGAGGTTATGTTTATAATAAGTTACAGGTTTAGAATATATTGATCTCGTTTTTCACCCAGACTAAACAGTGGCGGCTGCATAACAAAGAAAATCCCACCGTCACAAAGCTGAGCAAAAACCTGTACAGAATTTTGGTTTTGGCTATAGAGATGAAATTGTAATAAAATGTCAGAATAGTTAGTCGCTTTAACTTTAGGGGTGCAAGTAGGTGATAGAGCTCTGTGTTCAGGTTTTCGTCCTGCAAGAGATGTGTTAAGATGTAATCATTTTAGCACATTTAATGCCAATGTAAAATAAAACACAAAATAAAATAAGAAAGGATGTTGTCTCTTGATTTTAAGTTAATTGCATTCTATTGCTCCTTTTAAGTATAAAGCTATTCTTTGTTTTTTAATATTGAAAATTATGTCAGGTCTAGTTAATTTTTGAAAATTAATTTTCAGAAAATGGTTTTCAAGATGTATGATTTTTGCACATCAGAATTTGATTGGAGAATATGTACCTGGCTAACTTAAAGAAATAAACACCCTGTAAAAAGTGATGGAATAATTTGAGTCCAATTTACATACAGAACATTATTTCTAACATTTTTCATAACATTCCCAGACATGCAGCATGCAATGTATGACTGTAGGTGGAAGTGGAAGACCTGGTGTCTTGCATTTCAAACTGTCAGCTGATTCTCACTGCTCTATTCCTGTTTAAGTGAGATGCTGACACAGGCTCACACACTGACTATCCCAAGTAGCACTAATTAAGGGCTGTCCAACTGTGCTTTCTGTTGAGCAGTTTGCTCCAGTGGGTGACAGGAAACAGCCTGAGCGCTGTCTGCAGAATGACATAACAAAGAAGGTTTAAAAAAAAAGAGCACAGATCTGGTGGGCTGGATAAAAACACCTAAGAGAGATCGAACTTGCCTATTTGTTGCTATGAATATATAATTTTAGATTAAGAAAACTTGCTAAGTCACTGTTCATCATCAGTTTATTAGGGAACCTTTGGTTAAAATTAGTCCTAATTATATGAGAAGAATGTGAATTAATAGGGAACTTGGGGACCAAGCATTATTTCTAGTCACAAGGTTATAAATAAATATATTAAGAAAAATGATGGTCAAACGTTGTCATTATGGTGTAACGGCATTATTTGTAACTTGGAGAATTTAGCTTAAAAAGCAGACTTAAAGGGAATGATTCCTTTGGGTATGACTCTAGAAGTTAATTTATTAGCAACCAGGTTGATTAAGAAAATGTTATTAAAAAAAAAAAAGAAAAACAAAACCAAAACAAAAATTCCCACAAATAAGGAAGGAATTAATGTTAACCTTATGTTCCTTTCCTGCACTTATTTCCTTAAATTCCAGTGAATTCTGAATCTGAGATTTAGAGTTTTTCTCCACTCCCTCTAAAAATAACCCCATGTAGCTTCTTAGGAAAAAATATATATGAGTGAGCCAACTTCTCCCCAGGGTATAATATCATTACTTGGAAGTATAATAGATCAGCATGAATAGCTGGTCAAACTGAAAAGTACGAAAAACACCAAACTGTGTTCTCAAGGTGTTACTGTGTATTCTAATGAGGATATCATCACTGTCCTCTTCATCTACTAGAAGACACGGGGCTAGAACCGAACGCAGAGTGGATTTCTTGACAGCACTAAGCCATAACGCCTCCTGGCTGCTGTGGTGTGCTTGAGAAATTGGCTGGCCCACTACTGTCCTTTTACAACGGTTTCATTTAATTGTAATCCAAAGATCAAAGGTCTGTAACTCTTTAACCAAATTCCAATGTCTGCCAAATTCAATAGCTGTCATTCTTATAGAAAAAGGCAGTGTAATATGTGTGTCCTGATCTAATTTTATAGAAAAAGACACAATTTACATACTGTTTATTTAGTTAAGTCCCTAAAATCAATACCTTTGTCTGTACCTCTTTTGTTTAAGATACATCATGACATGGCAAACGGCTATATAAATGAATTTTTCAAAACCACACGCATTGTTAATGTTTCTCTATTGCACACTCAAAAAAGAATAGTTGAAATCATAGCATTTTATAGATCATCCTAAATGTATTTTAATATTGGATTACTAAAGAATGTTAAGTTTTACATTTCTAAAATTATAAATTTTGTTTGAAAAGGTCAGTCATTTTCCTGAGCCACATTTACCAACAGGAGAACATATTTCAGCCATTGAAATGAAAGGAAAAGTGATTATGTTCACTATTAAGAGAAAATAATTCTTAAAAATGTGTCTCTGTAGCAAACACATGAAAACTCAAACAACAGTGAGCTCTGGGAAAAGTTTCAGGATGAAATAGCAATATTCTCAAGGTAAAAAAAATCCACTTAGGCTGAATAAGATATAATGCATTCAAATAGTGATCTTATAGATTAACCTTGATTCATTTTGTCTATGGAAGAAAAGCATGCTTTGGCTCTTACAGTCACAGACGTCTCTTTACTGACATGCCTATGGTCACAGCAGTGCTTCTTTGAAATATGAAGCAAATGACTATCTCTAGAACAGGTTTTTTTTTCCGACTCTGAGAATAGCTCTTTATGCGTTAATTTTGCATTTTTAATGACATGTGGCTTTTATATTTTGATTAGCTCTTTAGAATAATTTCCTTCCTCCATTGTCTCTGGTATGTAACTATAATTAGTTAGCAAGATTAAGCAGAGTGGATCTTAGTGACACATACACCATGGTTAGAGATGACAGTGACATGGTTAGACCATGTGACAGTGAATGTAAAAATGTATGTGTGTGTAAAAACCCAGACAGTCACTGTTTTAGTAAAATTTCACAATTTTATATTGTATGAAGGCTAAAGTTTAATGTTCCCATCTCAATTCATCAGACTTAAGCAGCTGGTGTATATATGTTCTCCTTTCACATAAGATATTGAACATTTAGTTTCCTGTTAATTTTTCTAGGAAGAATTTTTCCAAGCTGAAATGAGAGTAAATCTTTAGAGAAATAAAATCTAAACCATTGCCCTTCACATAAAGACAATTATTGAACCTAAATACCCCCTTTATCTCGTGAGAGGGGGAAGAACTTGATGACTCTTAGAGGCAAGGACATTAGGTCCCCAAATCAGAGGTCTTAATGCTTTTATTTATACTTTAAATTTTTAACTGCATTGCATGCATGCTCAGCCACTTCAGTCATGTGCGACACCCTCAACCCTATGGACTGTAGCCCGCAGGCTCCTCTCTCCATGGGATTCTTCAGGCAAGAATCCTGGCATGGATTGCCATGCCCTCCTCCTGGGGATCTTCTGACCCAGGGATTGAACCTGCATCTCCTGCATCTAATGCTTTGAGTTCAGTTCAGTCACTCAGTCATGTCCGACTCTTTGCAACCCCATGAATTGCAGCACGCCAGGTCTCCCTGTTCATCACAATCTCTCGGAGTTCACTCAGACTCACGACCATCGAGTCCGTGATGCCATCCAGCCATCTCATCCTCTGTTGTCCCCTTCTCCTGCCCCCAATCCCTCCCAGCATCAGAGTCTTTTCCAATGAGTCAACTCTTCACATGAGGTGGCCAAAGTACTGGAGCTTCAGCTTCAGCATTATTCCTTCCAAAAATATCCCAGAGTTGATCTCCTTCAGAATGGACTGGTTGGATCTCCTTGCAGTCCAAGGGACTCTCAAGAGTCTTCTCCGACATCACAGTTCAAAAGCATCACTTCTTCAAGACAAATTCTTTACCCACTGAGCCACAGGAGAAGTTCATTAACCGTATTACTTTGCACTTAATGTTGACAAAACTGCCCTGCTACTTTTAAGCTCATTTTCATACACTGTACACTCAGCATATTCTGTGTTTTTCATTTTAGGTGCTTTAAGTTCTGGTATTTAAGTTTGTAATCTGGCCCCAACGTATTTTTGTAGGTGAGTCTGGACATCAGAAAACTCTCCATTCTCCAATAAGGAAAATCTTTTAGATATTTTCATGCTTCAAGAAAGAAAGTGCATGGGAAATTAAGAATGTAAGTCATTTCTCTTAATTATAGAATATTTCTAAGTACCTGCCATTGCCACACCTCCTCTACAAAAAGCTACTTATCCATTCATCTTCCTACCTATCCATGCATCTAACACATATTATATATCTTCTATATGCCAGGCAGCATACCCAGAGTTACAAAACCAAATATTACTATATCAAAGTGCAGCTCTGAAGGGCTTCCCAGGTAGCGCTAGTGGTAAAGAACCTGCCTGTCAATGCAGGGGCTATGAGTCGTGGGTTCTATCCCTGGTTCGGAAAGATTCCCTGGAGGAGGGCATGGCAATCCAGTCCAGTATTGTTGTGTGTAGAATTCCATCAACAGAGGAGCCTGGTGGATTACAGTCCACAGGGACACAAAGAATTGGACTGCATGACTTAGAACTGAATGACAACTGAATGACAAAGAATGACTGAAGCGATTTAGCATGCTCTCACCCATGCATCTCTGAAGGGATTTTTCCTATAGCAAAGGCGATAGTCACATAAAAAAAAATCACCCCCCAACCTAACGCTATATTCTTATGTACTTAAAAAATTCTTTGTATTTTTTGATAGACTGAAGTATCAAAGTTGTCTGAAAATCTGGTGCATATACTTCCTTTCCTAAATCTGAAGGATTGAGTGATACTAATGTGGAGAAAAGGGTGCTGATTGTTCATCCTGGCTTTTTAGCTGATTTGGGGAAATGAATATCTCATGGTAACTTGAATAGAAACAATTGCTTCTGAAAAATCCAACTGGTAGCTATTTTCTCAAGCCTCACATTGGAGAAAAATTACCCTGACACTGAATAGCCCTGGTATTTATAATTTGCCTTTATTTTATCATTTGCCTTTGTGGTTTCCATGTCACTCTTCAGAGAAACAATACAGCCCAGTGCCCTCAGTCTTTGTCTTCATCTGGCTGACTCCTCAGGGCACGGTGCGCTCCCCTGCGGCCTGCTGCCCAGCACACCCTGTCCAAGGGCAGGAGGGGACAGTCTTCTGAAGTCCTACTTTTCTGCGACTGTTGGGTAATATGTAGTACCCTCCAATTTTCAACCAACTGCCTTCTATTCCTGTCCTGCTACAGGGTCTGGAGTCTGGAACCTACTTTGTTTCTTTGTTATTTAAGACTTTGTTTAAAGAAAATTAGTATTTCCCAAATGTTAAAAATTTCCCTGGACAAACACATTGTCCAACTACATGAACAACTGACGGAACTTTGTTACTCAGTGAGGTACTAGGCATCATGCATTGTCTCTGGCTTTTGATCCCATTACATCTGACATGCATATACTTTGTTTAAAAAACATTGTGCTAGGAAATCTGTCAGATCACAAAATTGCAAAAGGGTTAGTTCATTGGGTTCTCATCATCTAGTGAGTAGTAAAAAAAAGTACTTCCAAAACAAGGCAAGTAATGAAAATGCAGATAATTTGAGAGCAGTTTTTTAAATTCCCAGTAATCAATAACAATAAATAGTATAATTTAAAATATTATTTCTTTTGGAAATTAATTCACATCTTAATTTTACATTATATAGACTATTTTGTCCTTTACTTTGATATAATGTTATCATTATTTGGAGCTTGGCTTAATACTTGACATGGGCAATAGAAAATTGGGGTTTACTGATATGTGCTAAGTCACTTCATTTGTGTCTGACTTTTTACAACCCTATGGACTGAGCCTGCCAAGCTCCTCTGTCCATGGGATTCTCCAGGAAAGAATACTGAAGTAGGTTGCCATGCCCTCCTCCAGGGGATCTTTCAGAACCAGGGATAGAACCTGCATCTCCTGTAGCTCCTACCTTGTGGATTTTTTACTGCTGGGTCACCAGAGAAGCCCTTGCCAGGAAGAATTTTTTTTTTTTTTGGTCACCATTAATTCAAAAAAGAGGGCCATGTTAAATGAGAAGACACCTCTCTGAGGGTAGAAGAAGGAAAGTTTGGGCTTTAGTGTTCCCACTTGGAAACTCTTTCAAATATAAAGTCTAGAGACCTTGCAGGTTATAGCTCATATTCAAGATAGAAAAAATGTTTTAATCTATATCAAAGATGCCAGCGCATAGCTATTACAATATGATTATATACCCCCACTCCAGTACTCTTTCCTGGAAAACTCCATGGATGGAGGAGCCTGGTCAGCTGCAGTCCATGGGGTCGCCAAGAGTTGGACACGACTGAGTGACTTCACTTTCACTTTTCACTTTTATGCATTGGAGAAGGAAATGGCAACCCACTCTAGTGTTCTTGCCTGGAGAATCCCAGGGACGGGGGAGCCTGGTCGGCTGTCGTCTCTGGGGTCGCACAGAGTCGGACATGACTGAAGTGACTTAGCAACAACTGCGCTATTTTAAAAGAAAGAAAGAAATATAGGAAATTAGGAAAGAAAGAGGTAAGGGAGAAAGGAAGGACAGGTCTGCTATTGGGCTGGACATTTCACAGACATTCTCTCTATGCAAAGTAGATATTATTATAGTCACATCACAGATGAAGAAAGAAAAATTAGATAATTTAAGTCTTTATCCCAGGTTATACATACAATAAGAGCTGAACTTAGCTTTAAACTCAGGTTTGTCTGACTGTAGTCTGCATACTCTTTCTTTTATACAGGATTCTTGAGTAAATTCTTTGAGAGGCCTGATAAATGAAGCAGGCATGTGAAGTCCAAATGTAAGACTCTGGTAAATTGCAGAATTCTGAATAAAGACCTTCAGTTTCAGAACATTTTATAATCCTATGCAGGCCAATAATAAAATTCAAATAACAACAGCAGCAAGACAAAAAAACATGTGTGGGACCTGTTATCTACATCTGGAGTGTCCCGTGATTTATGCTAATCTCTCTCTTTAAATGATTACCTTGTTTCCTAGATCTTTATCTCAGAAACTCGTAGTTGGAGGCATACTATTATATTTCAATAATACTTTATCTTTCTTGCTGTATAATTTTCTATGTGTAAGTGCATTTGGAAAGGAGAGAGAGATGACTTGAGACATGTGGGAATTCATTGATGTAGGGGGAGGGACAAATGACAGATGTGGCAGGTTGAAGAAAGAAGGGTTATTTCTTCTTCCATCTACATAATGCCTTATTAACACTTGTGCTTTTGATTTTGGCTGAGATGTAACTTCCCTGGAGAACCATTCTTCGATCCTGCTATGTTTGTATGTTTCTGTAGCATCTGGTACGTCCCTTTCATAGAATGTTGTTCTGTATTGAATTGCCTATATATGTATGGGTTAGTCACTCAGTCGTGTCTGTCTTTTTGCAACCCCATTAACTGTAGCCCATCAGGCTCCTCTATCCATGGGATTCTCCAGGCAAGAATACTGGAGTGGATTGCCATTCCCTTCTCCAGAGGATCTTTCTGACTCAGGGGTCGAACTCGTGTCTCCTGCATTGCAGGCAGGATCTTTACCATCTGAGCTACAGGGAAGATCTCATATATTTCCCTTTATTTTCCTCTATCAACTCTATGTTGGAAGGAATCACATCTAGCCTGATTATCATTGAATTTCTAACATTGTGTATTGCGTTTATGACTGAGTTGGTATTCAGTAAATATTTGTTGACTTAATAAAGGAATAAGTAAATATTAAATGTTTTATGCACATTTATCTACATTGCTTTGGAAAATGTATAACTTTCCTCATGACTCTTAATTGTAGAAATAAGAACCTTCTGGTGTTTTTGGAAATAAAATATTTTATGTTCATTTTAAGTAAGTTGCAACATATTCAGAACTAATAAGTCAAGGTTAGGTCAAGAAAACAGAAAGCACTCTAGGTGTTTAAAACAGAAGGGGTTCATTTATTAAAAAGTTATTTTAAAGTAAAGGTTTAAATTTAAGAAGTTAAAAATCAATTGGAAGAACTGAGGATGTGGTGGAACTCATGGAAAGCAGTTGCTTGGTTTCAGAAAATCTGATTTGCAAGAATTGTAGATACCCACTGCCAATGGATTCAGTTGCCTTCAGTATGACAGGGGATGAAATATAGGAGAAATCCTGGGAGCTTCCTCCAGATTCCCTGAGCCTGCACATTACTGCTGGAAGAAGAATAATGGTTTGGGTTCTCCTCCATCTTCCAAACTTCATGTTCATGTTCATAACAAAGAGAGGCTGTCAATTTACTGTGGCTGCTGTGACAAATTATCAAGCGTGCAATGGATTAAAGCAATGTACACTATTCTTTCATAATTCTGGAAGGAGGTAGTCCAAAATGGGCTTCCCTGGGCTGAAATCAATGTGTCAGCAGGGCCACACTTCTTCCAGGGATTCTAGGGATAAATGACTTCCAGCTTCTGAAGAATATTCCTATTCCTTGGTTCACCAACTGCCTTTTTTCCCTTGTGTTTCAAATGTTCCTCTGCTTCCCTCTTATAAGGATATATATGATAACATTTAGGGTCAACCTGGATAATCCAGGGTTACCTCCCCATCTTAATATTCTTAATAACATCTGTGAAGTCTCTATTATATAAAGTAACACTCACAGGTCCCAGGGATTAGGAGTTGGGTATCTGGAGGTGAGGGAATGGAAGGTGGGAGGAGGGGGTACTATTCAGCAACCTAAGAGAGAACATATGAAGAACTGAAACTCAATGAGGGCTATGAAGTAATTTGGACTTCCCCGGTGGCTCAGACGGTAAAGCATCTGTCTACATTGCGGGAGACTGGGTTTGATCCCTGAGTCAGGAAGATCCGCTGGAGAAGGAAATGGCAATCCATTCCAGTACTATTGCCTGGAAAATCCCATGGACAGAGGAACCTGGTAGACTACAGTCCATGGGGTTGCAAAGAGTTGGACATGACTGAACGACTTCACTTACTTACTTATGAAGTAATTTGTCTCCAGCACAGATTCAGTAACACTAAGCTGTCAATAAAGCTAATGGATTTTGACCTTGGGGCATTAACAGAAGATATGTGTCCTGAAAAGGAAACCATATTTCCGCTGTAGTTTGTGTTTGTCGGAGCACTTAGAGATCAGTGGCTTTAATTCCAAGTGTAACACTTCAAAATTTCTTTTATATCTGAGTCATTCTAAGGTAGGATGGAAGTAACCAGTACTTTTAGTTGAAATACAAGAAGAACTTTCTAATCTTGAGTCATTTTGTAACGGATCCATTGGAGAAGCAAGTGGCAACCTACTCCAGTGTTCTCGCCTGGAGAATCCCAGGGACGGGGGAGCCTGCTGGGCTGCTGTCTATGGAGTCGCACAGAGTCGGACACGACTGAAGTGACTTAGTAGCAGCAGCAGCAGCATGCTGCCTTGTGAATAATACAGACATAGATAGGCATGAAATTAAGAGGACATATGATTACTACTGTCTCTGATGTCTTTATATTTCTGTTCATACCAGTTTCATTTAAAGGTTCTGTAATCCATAATTAAAGAAAATACTTTCTGATTCATTTAGATTTTCAGATTTACCACTTCTTGAGCTTCTAATTGGAGAAGGGAATGGCAACCCACTTCAGTATTCTTGCTTGGAGAATTCCATGGACAGAGGAGCCTGGTGGGCTAAACTTTTTATATTTAGTAGTTACTGGGGATAACTACAATTTATTTTTATTTTATTCTAAACTTAATGGGCTGGCATGTCAATGGATATCCTTTACCCTATTATTTATGAATTATACAGAAGTCCTGACTACCAACTAAAGGAGAGTTCATAACTATTTCTGACAAACCCTACAGTTTACACTTAATAAGTCTAAATTTATTTTTATCTTTATATATTTTGTGGATAACAGATTTTAACTACATTCCTTTAGTCACCACTAATCTAAACATATAACTTTTTAAGTTTGATTTTGCTATAGACTTATTTTTTGCACACCCTACCTGCCATCTCAAATTCAAATGTAGAAACCTAATCCCACTCTGATGGTGATGGAGGTGAGGCCTTTGACAAATGAATAAGACATAAAAGTGAGGCTCTTATTAATGGAATTAGTGTCCTATTAAAAAAAAAACCTGAGAAACCTCTCTTATACCTTCTGTCATGTGAAGACATGGTGAGAAGATAGCCATCTATGAACCAGGAAGCGGATCTCTCCACACTGGCACCAGGTCTTGGACTTCCCAGACTCTAAAACTGTGAAAAATAAATTTCTGTTGTATATAACCTACCTACTATATGGATTCTGTCATAACCATCTGAATAGACTAAAACCTATTTCTTTCCCCTGTTTCAATTTCTGCTTTAATTGGTCTCTGAAAATATTCTGGTTCCACAACATCATTCTTGAGGTGAAAAGATAGTGTTCTAGAAGAATATTCAGTGTAACTGAATTATTTTAAATGTTTGTAGGGCCTAGAGGAGCTATCTCGCATTGAAGGTCAAGAATAGTGGCGGTAAGGAGATACACCTTGTCCAAGGTAAGGAGCAGCAGCTGTGTTTTGCTGAAGCAGTCATGAAGAGATACTCCACACCCAAGGTAAGAGAAACCCAAGTAAGATGGTAAGTGTTGCAAGAGGGCATCAGAGGGAAGACACACTGAAACCATACTCACAGAAAAGTAGTCAATCTAATCACACTAGGACCACAGCCTTATCTAACTCAATGAAACCAAGCCATGCCTGTGGGGTAACCCAAGACAGGCGGGTCATGGTGGAGAGGGCTGACAGAATGTGGTCCACTGGAGAAGGGAATGGCAAACCACTTCAGTATTCTTGCCGTGAGAACCTCATGAACAGTATGAAAAGGCAAAATGATAGGATACAAAAAGAGGAACTCCCCAGGTCATTAGGTGCCCAATATGCTACTGGAGGTCAGTGAAGAAATAACTCCAGAGAGAATGAAGGGATGGAGCCAAAGCAAAAACAATACCCAGCTGTGCATGTGACCGGTGATAGAAGCAAGATCTGATGCTGTAAAGAGCAATATTTCATAGGAATCTGGAATGTCAGGTCCGTGAATCAAGGCAAATTGGAAGTGGTCAAACAAGAGATGGCAAGGGTGAACATCGACATTTGAGGAATCAGCGAACTAAAATGGACTGGAATGGGTGAATTTAACTCAGATGACCATTATGTCTACTAAAGTGGACAGGAATCCCTCGGAAAAAATGGAGTAGCCATCATGGTCAACAAAAGAGTCTGAAATGCAGTACTTGGGTGCAGTCTTGAAAAACGACAGAATCATCTCTGTTCGTCTCCAAGGCAAACCATTCAGTATCACAGTAATCCAAGTCTATGCCCCAACCAGTAATGCTGAAGAAGTTGAAGTTGAATGGTTTTATTAATACTTACAAGACCTTTTAGAACTAACACCCCAAAAAGATGTCCTTTTCATTCTAGGGGATGGGAATGCAAAAGTAGGAAGTTAAGAAACACCTGGAGTAACAGGCAAATTTGGCCTTGAAAGACAGAATGAAGCAGGGCAAAGGCTAATAGAGTTTTGCCAAGAGAATGCACTGGTCATAGCAAACATCCTCTTCCAAGAACACAAGAGAAGACTCTACACATGGACATCACCAGATGGTCAA
>SJYC01124621.1:0-19145 GCA_006408675.1 Madoqua kirkii | reverse complement strand
ACTGTGAAGAAGGCTACGCACTGAAGAATTGATGCTTTTGGACTGTGGTGTTGGAGAAGACTCTTGAGAGTCCCTTGGACTGCAAGGAGATCCAACCAGTCCATTCTGAAGGAGATCAAACCTGGGATTTCTTTGGGAGGAATGATGCTAAAGCTGAAACTCAAGTACTTTGGCCACCTCATGAGAAGAGTTGACTCATTGGAAAATACTCTGATGCTGGGAGGGATTGGAGGCAGGAGAAGAAGGGGACGACTGAGGATTAGATGCTGGGTGGCATCACTGACTTGATGGGCATGAGTCTGAGTGAACTGTGGGAGTTGGTGATGGACAGGGAGGCCTGGCGTACTGCCGTTCATGGGGTCGCAAAGAGTCAGACATGACTGAGAGACTGAACTGAACTGTACTGAAAGATGACTTCGTAGACTTAATCCTAAGTGAGAGAATGACTTACTTATTTTTTGAGTAAGTAAGAGATATACTTTGTCAGTATAACTCTGACAAACAATTTCAGACATTTTAAATCTGAAGTTCCTCCAAGAGCAGTATATATGGCAATGTATCATTAGGCTGGATTTGTGCACAGGAAAGCAATATTTTTTTCAATATTTGAGAAGCAATATGATTCACTATATTAACAGAATAAAAGTAACTCACAAAATCATCTCAGTAATTCCAAAGAAAGCATTCACAGCACTAAAAACCTATTAATGGTTTTTAAAAAATCAGTCAACTAGAAATAGAATAGCCATTTAACAAAATATTGAAATATAGCTGATTTACAAAGTTGTATTTCATTTCTGCTGTATAGAAAAATGACTCAGTTGTATACACACACACACACACACACACACACACACACACACTTTTCCATTATGGTTTATCACAGTATATTAACAATAGTTTCCTGTGCTATACAATAGTACCTTGTTGTTTATCCATCCTATGTACAACAGTTTGCATCTGCTCATTACAAACTCCCAGTCCTGCTCTACCCTAACTCTACCTTGGCAACCACAAATCTCTTGTCTGTATCTATGAGTCTGTATTTGTGTTCTAGATATGTTCATTTGTGCCAGATTTTAGTTTCCACTTATATTTGATAAGATATGGCAATTGCCTTTCTCTTTCTGGCTTACTTTGCTAAGTATAATAATCTCTATAATATTATTATAAAGGTTATATATATTATTCTATTACTATATATGCTATTACTATATTATTATATCTCCATCCATATTACTGCAAATAGCAAATATTTCATTCTTTTTAATGGCTGAAGATTGTAAGTATATATCACATAATCTTTATCCAGTCATCTGTTGATAGACATTTAGCTTGCTTTCATGTCTTGGCTATTGTAAATAGTGCTGCTATGAACATAAGGGTTACATGTATCTTTTCAAACTATAGTTTTGTCTGGGCATATGCCCAGGAGTAGGATTGCAGGATCATATGGCACTTTATTTTTACTTTTTGAGGAACCTCTATACTGTTTCCAATAGCAGCTACCCCAATTTACACTCCCAACAACACTCTACAAGGTTCCCATTTTCTCCACACCATCTCCACTGTTTGTTATTTACAGACCTTTTAAAAATGGCTATTCTAGCTGCTGTGGTAGTTTTGATTTGCATTTATATATTAACTAGTGATGATGAACATATTTTCATGTGCTTTTTGGTCATCTGCATATCTTCTTTGGATAAATGCCCAATTAGATCTTCTGACCATTTTTAAAATTTATTTTAATTGGATGAATTTATAGACCTTTTAAAAATGGCTATTCTAGCTGCTGTGGTAGTTTTGATTTGCATTTATATATTAACTAGTGATGATGAACATATTTTCATGTGCTTTTTGGTCATCTGCATATCTTCTTTGGATAAATGCCCAATTAGATCTTCTGACCATTTTTAAAATTTATTTTAATTGGATGATAGTTGCTTTACAATGTTATGTTTGTTTCTGCCATACATCAAACATTAATCAGCCATAGGAGTACAAATGTCCCTTCCCTCTAGATTGTCACAGAACACCAGGCAGAGCTCCCTATGTTATACAGCAACTTCCCATTAATTATATATTTTACGCATAGTAATGTATATGTTTCAATGCCACTCTCTCAATTTGTCCCACTCTCTCCTTCTCCCGCTGTATCCACGAATCTGCTCTCTATGTCTGAGTCTATATTCCTGCCTTGTAAATAGGTTCATCAGTACCATTTTTCTAGATTCCATATATGTATTTCTTAATATACAATATTTGTTTTTCTCTTTTTGACTTATTTCATTCTGTATGACAAGCTCTAGATTCACCCACATCACTAGAACTGACTCAAATGTGTTCCTTTTTATGGCTGAGTAATTAATATTCCATTGTATATATGTACCACAACTTTATTCATTCATCTGTCAGTGGACATCTAGCTTGCTTCCACATTCTGGCTATTGTAAATAGTGTTGGAATGAACATTGGGGTACACATGTATTTTTCAATTATGGTTTTCCCAGGGTACATGCACAGCAGTGAGATTGCTAGTTCTCATGGTAGTTTTATTCCTAGTTTTTCAAGAAATCTCTATACTTTTCTCCATAGTGCCTGTATCAATCAATTTACATTCTCATCAACAGTGTAAGAGGGTTCCCTTTCTCCACATCCTCTCTAGCATTTATTTGTAGAATTTTTTTTATGATGATGGCCATTCTGACTTATGTGAAGTTTTATTTCATCATAGTTTTGATTTATATTTCTCTAATAATAAGCAATGTTGAGAATTTTTTCATGCATTTATTATCCATATGAACATATTCTTTGGAGAAATGTCTGTTTAAGTCTTCTGCCCACTTTTTTGATTAGCTTGTTTGCTTTTTTTTATGTTCTGAATTGTAGGAATTATTTGTACATATACTTTGGATTAAGTCCTAGTTGATCACATCATTTGCAGATATTTTCTCCCAGTCCACAGGTTCTTTTCATTTTGTTTGTAGTTTTCTTTGCTGTGCAAAAGTTTGTAAGTTTAAGTCACATTTGTTTATTTTTGCTTTTATTTCTATTGCTTTAGGAGACTGACCAAAGAAAATACTGGTACAGTTTACATCAGAGGAGGTTTGCCTATGGTCTCATCCAAGAGATTTATGATGCCATGTCCTATAGTTGGAATCCTTAAGCCATTTTGAGTGAATTTTTGTGTATGGTGTAAGAGTGTGTTCTAGCTTCATTCATTTACATGCTGCTGTCCAACATTCCCAATAGTATTTGCTGAAGAGACTGTCTTTTCACCATGGTATATTCTGGCCTCCTCTGTCAAAGATTAATTGTTTGCAGCTGTTGGGTTTACTTCTGAACTCCGTATTCTGTTCTGTTGATGTGTGTCTGTTTTTGTGCCAGTAACAATCTGTTTTGATTACTGTGGCTCTGTAGTATTGTCTGAAGTCTGGAGCATTATGTCTCCTGCTTTGTTCTTTTTCTCAGTATTGTTTTGACAGTTCTGTGTCTTTTTTATTCTATATAAATTTTAAGATTGAGTTGTCTAATTCTGTGAAAATTTCCATAAGCATTTTGATAGGTATTACATTAAAACTGTAGATTGCTTTGGGTACATTGACAGTTTTAACAATATTAATTCTTCCAATCCAAGAGCTTGCGCTATCTTTTCATTTGAGTTATATCCAGTTTCCTTTATTAATAGTAGGTATTTCTAAGCATATAAGCTTTTCACCTCCTTGATGAGGTTTATTTCTAAGTATTTTTATATGATTTTACATTCCATTTTGATATTTCATTGTTAGTATAAATAAATGCAACTTATATCTATTTGTTAGTGTTATATCTACTACCTTGCTGAATTCATTTATCAGTTCTAGTAGTTTACATGTGGAGTCTTTAGGGTTTTCTGTCTAGAGTATTATGTCATCTGTATATAATGACAATTTTAACCTTGCCCTACCAATCTGAATATCTTTTCTTTCTCTTATCTGATTGATATGGCTATAACTTCTAATACTATGTCAAAAAGAAGTGGTGGAGTGGACATACTTATCTTGTTCCAGATTTTAGCAGGAAGGCTTTCAGCTTTTCAGGATTGAGTATTATATTGGCTATAGATTTGTCATAGGTAGCTTTTATTATGTTGAGAAATGTTCCTTCTATACCCACTTTCTTAAGGATTTTTATCATGAATACATGGTGAATCTTATGAAATACTTTTTACTTTCTCTCATCTATAGAGGTGATCATGTGCTTTTGTCTTCTGTTGATATAGCTGTATTACATTGTTTGATACTCATATGTTGACCAGTCCTTGTGAATAGGATTAAATCCAACTTGGTCATGGTATATGATATTTATTATGTTATTAGATTTGGTTTGCCAATATTTTCTTGAATATTTGCATCTATATTTATCAAACATATTGGCCTCTAAGTTTATTTTTTGGTAGTATCTTTGTCTGATTTTGGTACCAGGGTAATGGGGGCCTCATAGAATGTCTTTGGGAGTATTTCTTCCTCTTTAATCTTTTGGAAGAGTTTAGAAAGGACCAGGGTAAGTTCTTTGTATGTATGTTGTAGAATTCACCTGTGAAGCCATCTGACCCTAGACTTTTATGATCTGTCTATTCAAGTAATATATTCTTGATTCAGTTTGGTGGGCTCTTTGTTTCTCAAACATCATCCATTTCTTCTACTTTGTCAGATTTGTTGGCATATAATTGTTCATATATACTTTTATAATTTTTGGTATTTCTGTTATACCAATTGTGACTTTTCTCTTTAATTATTATTATTATTATTATTTTACTTTATTTATTTGGTTCTTCTTCCTTTCTGGTGATCCTGAACAGAGGTTTGTCAATTTTGTTTACCTTTCAAAGAATCACTTCTTGCCTTTATTGGTTTTTTTTCCACTATTTTTTTTATCTCTTATTTATTTCCTCATTGATATGTTATTTCCTTCCTTCTGATAACTATCAGTTCAGTTCAGTTGCTCAGTCATGTCCGACTCTGCAACCCCATGAATCGCAGCATGCCAGGCCTCCCTGTCCATCACCATCTCCTGGAGTTCACCCAGACTCACGTCCATTGAGTCCATGATGCCATCCAGCCATCTCATCCTCTGTCGTCCCCTTCTCCTCCTGCCCCTAATTCCTCCCAGCATCTGATAACTATAGTTTTTTTTTTTTCTCTCTTATTTTTCTAATTATTTTAGGTGGTAGGTTAGACTGAGATTTTTCTTGCTTCTTAAAGAAGACATGTGTCACTAAAGCTTTCTTCTTAGTATTGCTTTTGTTGCATCCCATAGTTTTCTTTTAATTGTTTTCATTGTCACTTGCAACAAGGTGTTTTTTTTTCTGTTTTATATAATCATTAATCTTTTTTATTTCTGTTTTACTATCCTGCTGTTTAATCTACATGCAATTTTTTTTTTATTATCCCTCCACCCCATGGTTGATTTCTAGTTTCACACCATAATGGTTAGAAAAGATACTTGAAATAATTTGTATACTCTTGAATTTGTAGAGGCTGGATTTTGTGTTCTAGTATGTTGTTAATCTCAGATAATATTCCATGTGCACTTGACATGTGTTCTAGTTTTTTTGGATGTAATGTCTTGAAAATATCAACTAAGTCTAAATCTTCTATTGTATCATTTAGGATCTCTGTTCCCTTATTGATTTTCTGTCTTGACGATCTGTCCATTGACATGAGTGGAGTGTTAAAGTATCCTATTATTATTGTATTCCTGTCAGTTTCCTTTAGGATTGACTAGTTTGATCTCCTTGCTGTCCAAGGGACTCTCCAGAGTCTTCTCTAGTACCACAGTTCAAAAACATCAATTCTTTGGCCCTCAGCCTTCTTTGTGGTCCAGCTTTCACATCTATACATACTACTGGAAAAACCACAGCTTTGACTATACAGACCTTAATAAGCAAAGTGGTGTCTCTGATTTTAAATAGGCTGTCTAGGTTTGTCATAGCTTTTCTTCCAAGGAGCAAGTGTCTTTGAATTCCATGACTGCAATCACCATTCACAGTGATTCTGGAGCCCAAGAAAATTACTTCAGTATTTTCATTATCTCCTTTTTGAACTCAGTGTCTATTAAACTGAAGAGATCTCTTTCATTGTTTATTACTTTAGGGGAATTATCTTGATGTTTTAATTGAGAGTGGCTCCTCTGATTCTTTTATATTATTTCTCTTGTTCTATTAGTTTAGGATATACAATTATCTAGAGTGGTATTGGAGGGCTATTTCTATGTGCAAATTTCACTCTGTAACCTGTGTGATTTTAATATTTTTTGGTGCAAGAGTTGTTTTAATATGAATGCCTGCCACCTCTTTCCTTAGTGTGAGCTGCTTGTTATCCCTTTGGTATTGTGGTGACCGGATCTTGCACTGAATGTTGAGTGTGTCTTCCTCTGAGCTCTGTGGTTGTCAGTGTCATCTCAGGGACAGGGTCTGCTCCCTAGTTGTTGGAGCACAAGCCCCCAGATCTGTCTGAGCTGCATTTCTGAGTTGTGGTGCAAAGTAGGTGGGAATAGAAGCACTCTCACTGTGTGAGAAGCAAATGAATATTTCTTCACCAGAGATTTCACCAGTGAGTGTGCTCTGTTGTGTTACCTTTCACCCATTTTTCAAACTCACAAGGGATATTTTTGTTGGCACAGCCCTCGGCACCATCTCAATCATGGGAATGCTGGCAGTTGGCCCTGGTGCCTCTCAGGGCTTGTTTTCACAAGGCTACCAGTGCAAGCCCATGAAATTAGATCCCAGGACTGCAGTATTTATGAACTTGAATCCATTCTGGGAACTATGCAGGCAGCTCAGACCCTGGCCTGGGCTAGTCCCCATGGACATGCACCCACAAAGCCCATAGTTGCTAAGGTCAGATGTATCCAAGCTGCAGGAGGAGCATCCTTTGTCCATTTGGATGTCCCATAAGTAATGAATTGACAAAGCCAGGTGCAGAGGTGTAAATAAATCCATGGCTCATGTAGCCATATTGAGAGATTTCAGCCCTGCTTCCTAAGTCACACAGCCCCTGGGTCTCAGTTGTGGTTTCAGCCCCATTTCTGTGAGTGGGCAGCCCAGTGATGCCTACTCCTAGGGCCTGCTGAGGTGGCAGTTGGCACGGGAGCCCTCCCCAGAAGGCAGCTGGAGCACACAGGGCAGTGGCGTGTGCATCTGTGTAGGTCGCTGTCTGTTCTGCCTGACACAGATGGTGTGCTGCCTTCTCTGAGCCTCTGAAGCTTCTTTTCTGTCCCAGCTGATCTCCCTGCCAGTAAGGGAGATTCTCAGAGTGTGGGGACTTTCCCATTTTTTTAAAGCTCCCTCCAGGGGTGCACACGCTGTCTGGTTTCCTCTTTTTTGCTTTCCTGTCATCCTACCTAGTTATGGTGATCTTTTTTGTCCTTTCACATGTTTGATATCTTCCCCTGGTGTTCAGTAGTTGTTCTGTGAGAACTGTTCTATTTGTAGGTGTATTTTTTTATGATTTGTGGGAGGAGGTATGTTCCATGTCCTACTACTCGACTATCTGGAGTGGAGCCACTACTTTTCACTTTAGTAAGTCACCTATGGAAAAACCCAGAATGAGTAAATACTAAATGTTGAAGGACTGAACACTTTCACTCTAAGTTTTGAAACAGGAGAAACGTGCCTCACTCTAAAACTGTCTCCAAACCATGATGATAATCTTTATTAAAATAAAAATGGAAAGAAATCTAAATATATTGTAAAACAAAGCAATCACGTCAAGATTCAAAATACAAGGATAATAGATTTACGTTGCACTTTAGACACCATGGGACAAAATATTTCAATATAGAATTAAACTAAAGATATCATTTATAGTAATATCAAAACCAAAATACTAAGGAATGAATTTGACAAAACAAACTATAAATTATAATATTGCTTTAAAAGTTAAAATTTGAACAGATCATTGAACTAACTACATAGACTGGGAGACTTTATATCTTCATTTCAACCCTAATCAGAACTCCAGTAAGAAATTTTATAGAGCTCTGTGGTTGTCAGTGTCATCTCAGGGACAGGGTCTGCTCCCTAGTTGTTGGAGCACAAGCCCCCAGATCTGTCTGAGCTGCATTTCTGAGTTGTGGTGCAAAGTAGGTGGGAATAGAAGCACTCTCACTGTGTGAGAAGCAAATGAATATTTCTTCACCAGAGATTTCACCAGTGAGTGTGCTCTGTTGTGTTACCTTTCACCCATTTTTCAAACTCACAAGGGATATTTTTGTTGGCACAGCCCTCGGCACCATCTCAATCATGGGAATGCTGGCAGTTGGCCCTGGTGCCTCTCAGGGCTTGTTTTCACAAGGCTACCAGTGCAAGCCCATGAAATTAGATCCCAGGACTGCAGTATTTATGAACTTGAATCCATTCTGGGAACTATGCAGGCAGCTCAGACCCTGGCCTGGGCTAGTCCCCATGGACATGCACCCACAAAGCCCATAGTTGCTAAGGTCAGATGTATCCAAGCTGCAGGAGGAGCATCCTTTGTCCATTTGGATGTCCCATAAGTAATGAATTGACAAAGCCAGGTGCAGAGGTGTAAATAAATCCATGGCTCATGTAGCCATATTGAGAGATTTCAGCCCTGCTTCCTAAGTCACACAGCCCCTGGGTCTCAGTTGTGGTTTCAGCCCCATTTCTGTGAGTGGGCAGCCCAGTGATGCCTACTCCTAGGGCCTGCTGAGGTGGCAGTTGGCACGGGAGCCCTCCCCAGAAGGCAGCTGGAGCACACAGGGCAGTGGCGTGTGCATCTGTGTAGGTCGCTGTCTGTTCTGCCTGACACAGATGGTGTGCTGCCTTCTCTGAGCCTCTGAAGCTTCTTTTCTGTCCCAGCTGATCTCCCTGCCAGTAAGGGAGATTCTCAGAGTGTGGGGACTTTCCCATTTTTTTAAAGCTCCCTCCAGGGGTGCACACGCCGTCTGGTTTCCTCTTTTTTGCTTTCCTGTCATCCTACCTAGTTATGGTGATCTTTTTTGTCCTTTCACATGTTTGATATCTTCCCCTGGTGTCAGTAGTTGTTCTGTGAGAACTGTTCTATTTGTAGGTGTATTTTTTTATGATTTGTGGGAGGAGGTATGTTCCATGTCCTACTACTCGACTATCTGGAGTGGAGCCACTACTTTTCACTTTAGTAAGTCACCTATGGAAAAACCCAGAATGAGTAAATACTAAATGTTGAAGGACTGAACACTTTCACTCTAAGTTTTGAAACAGGAGAAACGTGCCTCACTCTAAAACTGTCTCCAAACCATGATGATAATCTTTATTAAAATAAAAATGGAAAGAAATCTAAATATATTGTAAAATAAAGCAATCATGTCAAGATTCAAAATACAAGGATAATAGATTTACGTTGCACTTTAGACACCATGGGACAAAATATTTCAATATAGAATTAAACTAAAGATATCATTTATAGTAATATCAAAACCAAAATACTAAGGAATGAATTTGACAAAACAAACTATAAATTATAATATTGCTTTAAAAGTTAAAATTTGAACAGATCATTGAACTAACTACATAGACTGGGAGACTTTATATCTTCATTTCAACCCTAATCAGAACTCCAGTAAGAAATTTTATAAACTTGACAGGCAAACTTTAAAATTTATTGGAAATGTCATTTACTTAGAACAGTGAAACACAATCTGAAAAATAATTTAAAGGTAGTCAGACACCTATTCCAAGACTACTATGAAACTGTAGTAATCATGGCATTGGCATGAGAGGATTTCATTATATTTGAATTATATTAAAATATTTAATTAAAAATTTCAAGATAGTGATGCATAATTACAGAGACAGCTTCTCTCTCCTATAATCTAGCAAATTAACATTTTGACTATTAAAACATGTCAGAAATATGTTTCACCTGAGATGCATGATCTTTCTGGGATAGGAAACTTTTGATAGTTCCCTTGTATAACTGTTTTCCCACCATTATGTTGTGCTTCTCCAATAAAATACTGAAAATGAGCCCAACAGGGAATCTTGCTTTCCTATCCTCCAAACACTCATTAGTAGTTTATCTTCCCTGTATACTCATCCACCAGTGGTTCTTGTTGGACCAAAAATTAATGGTCCTGAGCACTACAAGCTGCAAATAGCATACAGAGATGGTGAAGAGAGCAAAATATTTTCATCATAGGACACCTTAAAGAACTGCTGAAACTGTGGCCAGAGCAATAGCCATCTCTCTTTCTCTCTCTTTTTTTTTTTTTTTTGCCTGTGGCCATAGAGAAACAATTCACTTTTTAAAGTAAAATTTAACTGTAACCTGATTGCTATTAATATATCAGGATGAAGTAAAAACAGACAACCTCTCAGGCCGTAGATGATGATTTAATCAGAAAGAATCTGAATTGTGAAATTAGTCTAATTTCAGTTCATATTTAACTCATGTACTGTTGCAGTGTTCTTTTCCTATACCTTGGGACCTGGTCTCTCAGATTCCAAATGTTGCTGCTACCAGATTGCTAAAGAAAAACTGTTTTGCCCCAGGTCCCTTCATACTGTCCTCATTCCACCACTGCAGGTTCTGACCATCTGGCAGACTCCGTCTAAATAGTGTCAGTGTGTCATCTGTCACATCTCACATCCCCTGAGGATATCTTGAATAATTGCTCATCCTAAGCAATAATCACACCTCTTAAGGCCAAGAACATGTTGTTTATATATCTGCAGTGCCCTCAGCATTATCTAGGCATTTAAATTGAGAAATTAAATAAGCATTCTGCAGCTCGCTATTAACTGCTAGTCAATAGATCAGTAACCTCTAGGTATGTAGGCCAGATAATATTAATGCAAGCTGCAAGAGACCATCCCAGGTTATTATTCTGGTGTACACTAATCAAGAAAGTGATATATTGCTTCAGGTGCAGAGACAAATTCTGTGGAAATGTTAGGACATCTTTGTATAACAGGTTTCCTCTTGAAATGACAGTTTCTTTAAAGCAATGAGAATGTTGAGTAATGAGCACAGATCTCATGGAATTTTAAGAGAGAAAATTAAACTTAGAAGCCAATGTGTCCAAATTGTACTCATTTAGTTTCCTCCTATATAATAGAGCAAACCATTAAATCTGACCTCATGTGACCTTCTAAATGAAGTCGTTCAGTCATGCCTGACTCTTTGTGACCCCATGAACTGCCCTGGTATCCTGCCAGGCTCCTCTGTTCATGGGATTTTCCAGGTAAGTATACTGGAGTGGATTGCCATTTTCTTTTCCAGGGGATCTTCCCAGTCCAGGGATTGAACCCAGATCTCATGCATTACAGGCAGATTCTGTACCAGCTAAGCCACCAGGGAAGCCCATGCAACCTACTAAGAGTTTTATAAATACAATATTATATTGAGAATTCAAAGATGTTCTATAAAATCTATGAATTCAGAGAATAAGTTCTTAAATATTCTTGGATAATACCGATGATATTTTTTCCCAAGGTTGATATGTGAGCAGAAGTCAGGTTTGAGAAATCACTGGCTTTAGCAATAAAGCATCTTACATAAAAGCTCTGATCTCCTTGGTAGAACTAATGCCATATCACAACAGAAAAAAGTAAATATATGTGTACATACATAATTACATGCGTCTATATGTTATACTTTAACAGATATGATACTTTTTAACAATGGAAAAACAGATCCTTTTTAACCAGAATTACTGATATTTGATTTTAAAACTAAACACCAATAATTTGCTATTTGGTTTGCATTTACTTGCAGAATTCATCAGCTGTAAAATGAGGTTCAGGCTGCATAGAGGGAACACTTTCCAGTTGTATCTTCCTTTCCCATGGCCACCACACAAATACACACAGGCCCCCCCAATTTCCCATCTCCATAACTGACAAAAATTTCTTGAGAGTAGATTCTTCAATGCTGAGTGTGAGTTGAACACAATAGAAAACAATGGTGTGGGCAGTGAAAAAGTGACTTTGTTATAAGATGACAGGAATGAAACTTTATTTTTAACCCATTTTGATATATTTACTCATCATAAAATGTTTCACAATTAGGATTGAGTAACAGAATATTCTTTTTAATTTTGCCAAATAATTTAGATATCATTAGCAGATTACGGGAAAAGAGAATTATACATCAAAACTATCCTGCAGCATTAAAATCCTCTCTTTGGAGGTCAGTCCTTAAAATAAAGTATAATATTAATGAAATCATAACTCCCTCTCAGTGATATGATCAGAGGTCTTGGTGATAGCGTTAGGCGTTAGGCAATATGGCTTTGTGAATGGCCACATTACCACAAATATGCAATGACTACATTGTCTAATCTGCCAGTTTTCTAAGTCAGTTCATAACGCCATTTAGATACCTCTTTGGAGCAGTTCCTTAGAGTTGAGGGAGGAGCCTGGACTTTTTTGTGGGAGGAAAAAGCAAAAGATTCGTGCTTACCAAAAAGAACAGACCTCTCAAGTTAATAATTTACTGCTTTTCTATGTAGATGTAGGTGTAAGAGCCTAGACTTATTGAAATTACTTTTTAGATATGCAGCTTAACTACTAGGACCAGTATCCAACATATGGAATGCTTCCTGAATTCCCCTCAGGACATACCACATATAAAGGAGGCTGGCTATAGTGACTAACAGCTTGATCCTTATAGAAGAGAATAGCGGGCAACATTCTTTCTTTACTAGAATGGCAAGCAAAAATCCTTGAGCACAAGAGGAATCAGAAAACTGTTATCCTGCACTAAATGTTTCCAACTTTTAACCTAAAGCTGTGAGGTCTGAAATGAACATCATTTTACATTTTATTTTAAACAGTTCTGTTTTAATATAGGTATGAAAATTCCTTTTACTAATTATATTGTTAGCTTTATTTTCATCATTATTCATTTTTCAGGGATATTAGGAGACTACCCATTAAAAATCTCAGTAACTGTTACACCACCTGAAGTTTAATTACAGCTAATTTTCTCAATAACCTGTTGTTTTATTAAAACGTTTGCAAATGTTTTAAGAAATTAATACATCTGAGGCTCAGAATCAGCAAATAATATTATTGCAATACAATTTATATAATATAATATTCTTATAGTAATAGAACAAACAATATAATTTATAGATATAATTCTGATTAATGATACTTGAATCACGAAATAATTATATATGTGTGTGTATGTCTTCAGGTCAGAGAAGGCAATGGCACCCCACTCTAGTACTCTTACCTGGAAAATCCCATGGACGGAGGAGCCTGATAGGCTGCAGCCCATGGGGTCGCTAAGAGTTGGACACAACTGAGTGACTTCACTTTCATTTTTCACTTTTCATGCATTGGGGAAGGAAATGGCAACCCACTCCAGTGTTCTTGCCTGGAGAATCCCAGGGATAGGGGAGCCTGGTGGGCTGCCGTTTATGAGGTCTCACACAGTCGGACACAACTGAAGCGACTTAGTTCAGATAGAACTTATTTTTATTTTGTCATTTTAGCTAATATTTTATATTTTTTATTCATTATTATTTCATATTTAATCCCAATTAGTTAATACATGGGAGAAGGCAATAGCAATCCACTCCAGTACTCTTGCCTGGAAAATCCCATGGACAGAGGAGCCTGGTAGGCTGCAGTCCATGGGGTCGCAAAGAGTCGGACCCGACTGAGTGACTTCACTTTCCCTTTTCACTTTCATGCATTGGAGAAGGAAATGGCAACCCACTCCAGTGTTCTTGCCTGGAGAATCCCAGGGATGGGGGAGCCTGGCGGGCTGCTGGCTATGGTGTCGCACAGAGTCAGACATGACTGAAGTGACTTAGCAGCAGCAGTTAATACATATTTTTCAGTTTATGTAAGAACAAACACTACTTTTTGCAAATAGCTTAAGTCTAATATTTGCCAATAATTATATATATACACTTGAGGTGACTCATTGGAAAAGACCCTGATACAGGGAAAGATCGAAGGCAAAGGGAGAATGGGGTGGCAGATAATAATACCGTTAGACAGCACCACTGACTCAGTGGACATGAATCTGAGCAAACTCTAGAAGACAGTGGAGGACAGAGAAGCCAGATAGGCTGGAGCTGCAAAACATGCTTGTTTGTGCTTAGTCATTCAGTCATGTCTGACTCTTTGTGACCCATGGACTGTAGCCCACCAGGCTCCTTTGTTCACAAGGATTCTCCAGGCAAGAATACTGGAGTGGAGTTGCCATTTCCTCCTCCAGAGTATCTTTCCAATTCAGGGATCAAACCCAGGTCTCCCACATTGAAAGTGGATTCTTTACCATCTGAGACACCAGGAGAAGCCCATGGAGTTGGAAAGAGTCAGACACAGCTTAGCAGCTGAACAACAAGAACCTGGATGGGGGCCTCATTTCCCACAGAAGAAATCTAAGATAATGGTGTATACATAATTTTTTTTTTTTTGAGGAAGTACTAGACCCTGCCAATCACTGCACTATTGTTTGTTAATGGCTCTTCCTTTGTTTCTGTATTCTTTCTCTTTCCTGATAAGCAGCTCCTTGAATCTACCCTTTGGAATTCAGGAAAGTTCAAAGAGGGTGAAGTCTTTTTCCTACACAAGAAATGGGGGACATGGAAAGAATTTGTACCCAGGATGGCCCCATTGGTTCCTGCATCATCATTTCTTTAACAATTTTGGAACTGTTTTTTTTCACTTTCTCTCTTTTAGAATATGCAGGGTTTGGATACTGGGTATACTTTGGGAAACCACACACCTAGTGATTTATGTTTTGTTTGCAGCCTGTGTATTCCCTGCTCTGGTGAGGAAGAAAGGAAAGCCAGGGATTTGTCAAATTGACTTGATTCACCCGACTGTCTTTTCCTACTTTTCCTACGAGTTGACTATTCTTAGAGTTATGTAGGTAATACAGTACAAGAAACCTGTAAAAAACTTTCCAGAAGCTAATTTTTCAATGCAATTAAAATTCCTCTCTTGTAAGATTTAGGCAATGATTGCATATTCCGTGTCTGCAGTTATTTGTTTCTTTGTCTTTTATTTTCACTTTATACATTTCTCTGCTAATGAAACAAGTAAACAAAATGAAAGCAACTTGAATTTATTTTATTTCTGATTCCCAGGTTGGCTTCATTTCAATTCAGTGAAAGAGTAGGTCAAGGCAGTAAAACAAAATACCTAATTTTACTGAAAGACTGTCTTAGCAATCACCATATAAGCATACATCAGAAAGATAATAGATGTTTGATCCACTAGTTTGAAGAATCAGAACTATTGGACCATAGTGTACAAGAGAGTTTATATTAGGGTTTTTCTCTTACAGTGTCACTAGAGAGAAAATATTAACATAAACACTTCAGTGAATATGAATATATGCATTTTATAATTCTTCTTAAAGGTATTTAAATTATTTGAATCCATGTAAGTTGTTATGTCTTTTATATGGATTCCCTGCCCTGTAAAGCCCTATACAAACTTTTTTTCCAAGCTGATCCCACCTTATACTTTATGAAATATTACTTATCTTTCAAGACATCTCAGGTATCATCCTTCAGTACATCTACAAACTAGAATGGATTGTCAATCTTGACATATAATCTGTGACCCCTTTGAATTCTTTTCCCTTCTTTAAACTCTTTAAATGCTTTATATATGTCTTTTCCTAGCAGACAGCCTTTAAGCTATTGCATCCTAACATTTTACCTAGTCATGTGGTTGGCAATGTGTTCATTTGAGATAGCCATCCCTGAAGTAGAGGCCTCTTTGAAGTGGATGCCTTAGCAATCAAAGCATGTCAGACACTTGCATTACTCAAACCAAAACCCCCCAAAACAACCTGTCAAGGCTTACATTACCACTTTGCATTTCTACTTTGAAACACAACTCCACAAAGAATTGCAGAGCAGCACATATAATTTAAATAAATACTGGAAAAAAGTTTTGATTTCCAATAATAGACAATTCAAGTACACTGTATGGCCAGTGTTCCTGGCAAAATGACCTGAAAAATTAATATAGATTACTTGATTGCTTCAGTTAACCTTTTATGTAAAAACTTTCTCAGAAAATGCAACAACTGAGGAGGAACTGGTAATCTACTCTTTATAGCCTGGCTAATGCCTTCTTTATTATCTCAGCCTCAGAGTCCAGCAAGGCAGAGTATATATTGTCATAAAATGAAAATCAGTATACATTTACTATTTTTGCCACAAAAGTATTTGAATTTGCCAACATGCATTCATGATTCAGTGATGCATACTTTGAATGTACCTGTTATTAAGCGTTCTTTGTTAACAATGAGAATCTCATCCTATTGAAGGTGAAAAAATCCAGAAGAAAAATTCTTCAAATTCAAACATTGCCTTCTCTCCAGACAGTGAGGGAAACCAGTAAATCTGTAGAATCATGTATCTGTGAAACTTTAAGAGAACTGACATTGGAAGGTAAACAATTAAAATAAATTCCAGAAGATGTTGAGACCTCCTTCAATGATAAGGCACATAAGCTGTTTCACTTTGTTGGATAATGAGCCTGCCTAAGGCTGGAAAAATATAACCAAGAAACTATTCCTGTCTCACCATGAGACTTCATTAATAACAAGCAACCATTATCTACCAGCTTAGAAGAATACAAGAGAACTGCTTGGGGTGCAAGTGTGTTAGACTTGCTGAAAACTGAGGATGAGAAAAGGAAAAGTGAGAAAAGTCCTCTCGATCTCTAAAATACCACAGAACAATGTAAAGTAAAATTTTAAAAGAATTTAAAATTTTTGGTTTTTTTTGTCTATTCAGGTTCTTTTTCTCCATATAAACTTTAGAACCGATTTATCAGTATTCACAAAATAGCTTGATGGTATTTTGATAGAGATGCACTGAAGCTCTAGACCAAACTCAGAAGAACTGACATCCTAACACTATTGAGTCTTTGTGTTTATAAGCATAGACCATCTCTCCATATATTTAATTCTTTTCATTTATTTCAATAGTTTTGTGGTTTTCCTCAAATGTATCTTATATCCATTTTGTTAGATTTTTATGTATTTCATTTGAGAGAGGAGTAATACAGAAGGTATATTTTTAACTTCAAACTCTATTTGTTCATGTCTCATATATAGGTGATTGAATTTTATAAATGAAACTTATGTTTTGCAACTTTGCTATAATTGTTTATTTGTACAGAAATTGTTTGTTGATTCTCTCAAATTTTCTACATAGATAATCAAGTCATTTGTAAAGGAAGACTTTTTTCTTCCCAATATGTATATCTTTTTTTCCCCCCTTTTCTTATCTTTCTGCACTAACTTGTTATTCATTATAAGGTTGAAGGGCAGTGATGGGAGGGGACTGGGCTTCCCTGGTGTCTCATATAGTAAAGAATTAGTCCGCAATGCAGAAAACTCAGGTTCCATCCCTGGGTGGGAATATCCACTGGAGAATGTCACGGTTACCTACTCCAAGATTCTTGCCTGGAGAATTCCTTGGACAGAGGGGCCCGGCAGGCTACAGTCCATGAGGTCACAAAGAGTCGGACATGACTTGAGGGACTGACACTTTCACTTTTTCCATGACAGGGGATGTTCTTGTCCTGTTCCCAGTATTATTCTCTGCTCAGTTGCTCAGTCATGTCCGAGTCTTTGTGATGCCATGGAATATAGCCCACCAGGCTCCTCTGTCCATGGAATTCTCCAGGCAAGAATAGTGAAGGGGGCTGCCATTTCCTTCTCTAGGGAATTTTCCTGACCCAAGGATAGAACCTGGGTCTTCTACATTGCAGGAAGATTCTTTACCACTGCACCACCTGGGTTGGAGCCTCAGTTTTAGTGAGGAAGCTTGGAATGTTTCTTTAAGTATTATTTCAGCTGTGAGATTTTGGCAGATGTTTTGTCAAGTTAAAGAGGTTTACTTAGAGTTTATTTTTATGAATGAATATTGAATTTTGTCAAATTATGTTTCTCTTTTTATTGATCATGTGATTTATCATCATTAGTGTGTTGATATGATAGATTACATTAATTCATTTTCAAATATTAAATCAGCCTTGCATACCTGGAATAAACCCTAATTATTTGTAGTATATAATCCTTTCTGTCTATTGTTGGATTCAGTTTGCTAAAATTTTGTTGAGAATTTTTATATCTATGTTAATTTCATTATATCTTTGTTTGCTTTGGTATTAGGGTAATGCTCATCAAATAAGTCAGAGTATTTTCTTTGCTTTTCTCTTGTTAAAGAGGTAAGATAATTGGTATAATTTCTTCGTTAAATTTTGGTGGAATTCATCAGTGAACTCATGGTACTTTCTGTTTTGGAAGTTTATTATTTACTCTTTTTTTTTTAATGTTATAGGCCTCTTCATAGTGTCTATTTTTATGTGAGTTTGTCAGATTGTCTTTCAAGAAATTAATGCACTTTAAGTTATTAAATTTTTTGGCATTGAATTGTTCATAATGTTACTTTATTATCTTTTAATATCCATAGAATCTATAGTGATGCCCCCTCTTTCATTTCTGATATACGTAATTTTCCTCTCCCTTTTTTTTTCATAGTTACCTGGTTGGAGGCTTGTTGATTTTATTCATCTTTTTTGAGAATCAGGTTTTGGTTTCATTGATCTTTCTCAACTGGTTTCCTATTTTTAATTTTGTTAATTTCTGCTGTAATTTTATTTCTTTTGCTTACTTCGGAGCTAATTTGAACTTCATTTTCCAGTTCCTATAGGTAGAAGTTTAGGTTATTAATTTCAGTTATTCTTTTCTATTATGTGCATTCAGTGCTTTAAATTTCCCATTAAGTACTGATTTTGCTGCATACCATGTTTCTTTGATTCGTATGATTTTTTACAAATGATTTCTTGTCGGGAGCCGCAGCCGCCATTGCAGGATGGCGCCGGTTTCCTGCTTCCTGGTTCTTCGCATATATGTAGGCAGATATGCTAATTAGGGATTCTAACAGTGTTCTGTTACGAGCCAATCAGAGGTTGACTTTATGAGCCAATCAGAGGTTGACTTTATGAGCCAATCAGAGGTTGACACGCCTCCCCTCTGGGCTATATAAGCAATTGCTTTCCCTGCATCGGGGCCCTCGCCACTTCCTAAAAGAGCTGTAACAATAAACCGCGTGTCAGAAGAATCCTGTCTGTGGCGTTCTCCTTATCGGCGAGGCGGGCGACCACA
>SJYC01124620.1:0-17240 GCA_006408675.1 Madoqua kirkii | reverse complement strand
AGGGATTCTAACAGTGTTCTGTTATGAGCCAATCAGAGGTTGACTTTATGAGCCAATCAGAGGTTGACACGCCTCCCCTCTGGGCTATATAAGCAATTGCTTTCCCTGCATCGGGGCCCTCGCCACTTCCTAAAAGAGCTGTAACAATAAACCGCGTGTCAGAAGAATCCTGTCTGTGGCGTTCTCCTTATCGTTGAGGCGGGCGACCACACTTCTCAGATCTAGATAACTCTTTGGTAACCAAACTTTGACTTGGAACAAGGACTTGAGTACTATTTTGCTGCATATCAAAATCTCAGATATAACGTCTGCTAGTATACATGCCTTTCAATTTATGGTTCATTGCTGAACTTTTAATTGAAATTACATACAAAAGGGAAGCTTTATTTTCATTATTAGTAACAATTTGTTTTACAATAACTGCTATGAGTTTGTTAGTAGTCTTGTTAGTCTATGTTGTATTGAATCTTCTTAGCTTTGAATTTATTTTAGAGCTTTATCTTTCATTTGATTTTTATGGAGAGATTTCTTGTCTGTACTTGGATTTAGTTGGAGATATTTTGACTGAAGGGATATCTAAACACTAGCATGTAGCATTTATTCTGAGTTTTAAGATGTTGGTATAAAAATTGAGCAATGCCATTTCAACTAGTGGCACTCAGGGCCCTCTCCCATTAGTAAATTTTCTAGAATTTTGGTTTTTCACTGCTCTTATCTAAAGCTATTGTTTTCTTTATGGCATACATTTCCGAGTATTGCTTCTATAGTATTTTTGGAGGAACATCTGTTATAAGTGCTACTGTCCTGGCAAAATTAGACACTTACAGAGGAAAACAAAGAGCAATCATGGGGAGGTTTTGTAAATGCTGAGTTAGACCTCATGTGAATGTCTCTTAAGTTAATGAGTGTTAGTTGAATGTTTACTATGTGCAGGAAACTGGAATGAAAAAGGCACATACAGAGCTCTTAAGGAATTCACAAAATAGTAAATATTATGTAACATTTAGAAATGGGAAATATTTAGAAAAAGAAATTGCAAGCCATGGAACCTATACAAGCTATCCTGAATCCTTTGATTTGCACACTGTAAGCACAAATAAAAACCTATTTCCATATCCTTTAGAGTCAATCCACTGACCTTCCAGAGACATGAAGTACAAAGTCATTCCTCATTTATTATTACTGAATTATTTACTTTTCCTAAATATTATCTCTTTTGTCCAGAATTGTAGGATTATTATTACTGCCAAATATGATGGAAGATTCATAAACTTTCCTCCAGGGGTAATATCAACACTTTTTTCCCCCTAAATCTGGAAAAGAGATAAAGATTTATTTACTTAAAAAAAAAGCTGTAGCATTTACACAATTTATAAATAGAGATTTGGGAAGATTTTCCACTCTACACTGCTTCTTAAGGCTTTTTTTTTTCCTCTTCTGTACCTCAAGTACCCAAAGGAGTTAAAGTTAATACTTAATGCAACCCAGTTGAAGAGATAGGCATTTCTTGCAGTCAGGTCTCAATTAAGAGATAAAAGACAAAAAGTGCAAAGCGCTTGATAAAGCTAAGAATACAAGGCCAGCCATGGATGTGCTTGAAGCTGTCCATAGCGATAACTGGATAGTCAGCTGGAATCTTCTTGAATTGAAGTGGGTGCTCTAACTTATCAAATTCCACATATGGGGAAATTATTGGTGCCCACAGTGGTGATTAACACTAACCCACTGGGTCAGAAACAAGCTGGGATAAAGGTGAAAACTGTATCTGACTATCAACACCAAATACATCCATTTAGAGAAAGATAGCAGAGGGTTTTTTTCTTTTTTTATATCTTCAGTTGTGCAGGTTGTCAGGCTGGTCACACGGTTAACGCTGCATATAGAGTGCTTTCTATAATGTGCAAATTGCAATGCACATTAAAATGTAATCTATTTTAATAAGTCACATGAAGATTACATTTTAAGATAATTGTTTGCATGTTTATGCTACACACCAAAAATATTTTCCTGCTTTGTTTACAGCATTTTTCCTTTGCCTTTAAACATAATGATTAACTATTAGCACTGAATGACTCCCTCTCTTAAATGGTTGGGTACAAAGTTATGGAAATTCAAATTTTGGATTCTGGGACCCATGGCTCATAATGTGATGTTCAGACTACTTGATCTTAACAAATTTCCCAAAGTTAAACTTGTTATGATGTTATTATCATCAAAACTTCACAGGGCACCAATAATTAGAACACTTGACTTGAATTATGCAGACAGTTTTATAAAGTTGTCCATTTTCCAATCCTGTGTAGACAAAAATATTTGAGAGATGACAATTTTTGAATTATTTATAATGAACGTTATAACCTGGGCTTCCTGACAAATCTATTCACTTGGAATATGGTCAATTATCAACGATTTATTAGAATAGGTGAAAGGAAATTAGAAGAAAATGGAAATGACAAATAATCTCCAAATTTCACATTGTTCATTCATTTATAAAACTGCATTTCGACTCAGCCACCAGTAAAATCATTTACAAGTGATGACATTTAACTGAAAAGATTTTCATCTCTTTTTTTCCCCTCCTTATCCATCTTGTAAAGGAAGTACCAATGAATACTAAAATAACCGGTTAGGGTCAAGAGGCAAAATAAGTCATTATTAGTCTATGTTCATATTGTGCACCCACCAAGAAGTAAAATGACTGGCCTAGAGTTGATTCTCAGCAAATATTTCTAAGAATGAATAAACAAAAAATTGAAAATATAACTGAATTATGAACTGACTCAACTATGCATTTTTAAAATCTGGACATTATTATAATTCTCAAAACTTGCTGCAATACATTGGTTTCCTTTTAGGGAGACTATCTTTGAAGAACAAGCATGTGGTTTAATCATATATGACTGCTTATTTAATTGTATTAATGTCACTAATATACATCATTTTACCCAGAAACATTGCAGGTAGTAGTCTTCCTCTGGAGCCATGAGACACTTGAAGTACTTGCTTTCTCAACAATCTTTTTAGATAAACAGGTAAAACATCTGATCTAACTTTCTGTTAAAATAATTTGGTAATCTTTGTTTTTATCTGCTTAACTATTATGACAAGAGATTCTGACATCTTGGAAAAGTAAAGGGAAATATATTGAGAGAAGTATTTCAGTTCCATGTGATATAAAACTCAACTGGAATAGACTACAGAAAAAAATATTAGTTTATATACACTAATATAACTAAAAATTTGGTAGGAGATCTTCAGACATAGCTAGATACAGGAGCTCAAAATAACTGCATCAGAATTCAGATTTTATCTTTTGGCTATGATTTCCTCTGTGTTGGTTTCCCACTCAAGGAGCTCTTCCCACAGGAAAATTAAATGGTCCTCAGCAACTCAAAGCTTCCTTATTACTAAACTCAATCTAATGGAAAGAGAATCTTCATTTCAATACTCACCCAAAGTTCTGGAGTTGAGGTTTCCTTGACTTCTTGGGTCTTGTGCCTGTATTTGACCCAAATACTTTGACCAGAAAAACGGAATATATATTTGTAATGTCCAGATCACATGCCCTTTCTTAATTCATGTTGCCAGTGGGATGTGAAGTCTTGGGTCCTCTGTCTAATGCTTGGAGTCAGGAGTAGGATTAATATAAGCTGAATCACAAGAATTGAGTGGAAAAAAAGATGGCTCTCTAGGAAACTAAATTATATTGCTAGAAGAAAAAATAGCTCTTGGGGTGACAGGAATAATAGATGACATTGTAAGAAGTGGAGACAAAAATGGAAGAAAAGAATTACAAAGAAGGAAAACCTAGGAAAGCTCTGAAATCATATCTATTAAATAACTGAAGTTTTTTCTCAAAGGCTATGTCCAGTTATTGTATCAAAAACTGTAGTGTTACTAAAGATCTAGGTGTACCAAAATATTTTAGAATATATTTCATCTTGTAGTTGAGAAATGTGGTTAATACATTATTTTTGATGCTGGTCAGACTAGGAGAGGAACCAGCATATACAGGCTTTCCTACTTTTAATTAAATCTGGACTTCGTTTTTGAAGAACCAAGAGTCAAAGCTGGGGATGAGCGGAAGCAGCACATTTTCTCTACAGAAGAGATGTTTTAGCTGGGGGCATATGTTTATTGCTCACACCACACTGAGCCCTGCTACCCCCAGAGGACATTATTTTTAACATGAGGAATAAGATTACATTATTGAGTGAGAATGGAAAATGGAGAAAACTGATTACATAGATGAGGTTCAGTAGGCTAGCTAAAATAATAGTCAAGTATAAGATCTCATCAGTAACATCAAACAATATTTATTTTAGACTCTTAACATGACTTAATGGATATGAAAGGTAGCAACTGAAAATTGTGACAACTAGAATAAAGTCATTTACATTTAACATAATTTGTGAATAAAATCTTTTGTTTTATACTTTTGTTTAGAAACTTTGCTTTGTTTAAATTTGCTTTGTCTTTTGGAACCTACTACTGAAAGAAGAAATTATTCTTTATATTTTGGGCTTTCCTTGTGGCTCAGTTGGTAAAGAATTTATAACATTGTTTCTAGCAAAAATAAGATAGTCTTCCATCACAATTTTAAGCACTATTTTACTAGAATTTCAAAATTCTAGATTTTGGGACAACAGTTAAATCCCTGTGATCTTGGTATGATTGAATATACTCAGAATTACAAATCTGGCTTTTAAATGATTCTCCTTAATTCCTTCTTGATCTACTATTACAAATACATAGCATTTCTCTTTATCAAGTCATTGGGTTTTTCTAAATTGTGCCAAACCTGGTAGTGTACTGCACTTTTTAATTTTCTAAATTATCTCAGGTCAAAATTTATTTGCATTTGGAATATCTTACATATGGAATTAAGATGACATTATAAGATTAGTGTTGAGTTTTAGATAAGGTATTATATTTCAGCTTATTGTGAATTATTTTCACATTTCCCAGGCAGTTTAATCTGGACCGACTTTATGAGCAGGTGTCTGTGTGCCATAGTTGAGGGGCAGCCAAAAGGCTCTCTGGACCTACTAAAACTTCCTTTATCACAGAGTCTCTTGAAACAAGTACCATAATTCCCATCAAGTGAGCCACCTTACCATTAACTCATTATTCCTAGAAGGCCCTGTGAGGATAACATATATGGTCATTAACAGAGGCATTAACATTTGAAGTCAGCAAAGGCATGGGGGCTGGGGAGAAAACTGGTGAAGGACAGGGTCTTAAGCCCTGTGGTATGCAAAGGAAGAACCTGTTTAATTGCTGAAAAAAGAAATAATTTCTCAGTTTTGCTTTCTTAATCATTTTTGTGTAGATTAGACTCTAAGGTGAGATATTGTTAATAAACTGGCTTGAGATTTAAAGATTTTACACAATACTTACTACATAGAATTTTGCAAGATATGATTTTTTGCTTCAAAGAGTTTGTTTGCTCATATGTTTATTCTTTGACTTAACAGAAGCTGTTTTTTAAGTTTATTGTGTGCCAGATACTATCCTAATTATATTACATGTATTAATATTATCTCACTTGAGTCTTCTAAACTACCCTCTGAGACAAGTACTATTTTTATTCACATTTTACAGAATGAAGAGACTAGCATAACATTAAATCAGCACGATCATATAGCTAGTAAATGATGTGGGTAGGAGTTGAGGAGGGTTGAAACACAGTTAACAAATACATGAAAAACTAGTACATGTTAAAAAAATCAACATAGCTGATGTGACTGAGCGGTGGGTTTTGGCAACAGGAGGGTAGAGATTATAATGTGTCAATCAGGTTGTTAGGGAAGGATTTGGGAGGAGGTGACATGTGAGAGAAGACCTGTAGGATGAGTATCAATGAGCTATGCAAACACTAGTGCAAACTTCCTAAAGCAGAAATAAGCTTGGTATGTTTGATGAAAATAAAAGGGAACTCCTGTTAGCCATGTCTCAAGAGCAGTCCTTCAGCGGCAAAGATCTAGTCTACTTAGAGATCGAGCAAGATCAGAGGAAGACCAAATAGTTGGTTTTTAAGTTCTATTCTTGTTCATTCTCTCTGGAATCAGTATGTCTTGGGTACCAAAGCGTTTTTTCTTTCTTGGATTTCACACAGAATTTCTCTCTCTTGCTCAAGGTTCATATCCAAATGCACATTGGTATACACACTAAGGTTCCACAGCATTTGACTGAGAAGTAACTTCTTTCTATATTCAGTCTTTATTCAGATTGGAATCTGAACTTGATTGAGAAAAGACATGCTTCTTTAATTTACTCAAACACTAATTGAGGGCTTACTATATATAATGAGGGTAATACCAAAATCAACTTGTCATGGACAGTATCCTTAAGAAGTTTAAAGTCTAATATAAAAACATTTTTAAAACACGCATTATTTTTAAAAAATATACCTTATTTATTTTTTATATCCCATCAATCATTTTGGATTGTGATTCCACCATCCTCAGAGCCCATGGGCTACTCAGAAAAAATAAAGAAGCTATTCAGGCTTAAGTTTCAAAGTGACTTTAAGTTAAAGACGCAAGAATATTAAAAACCAAGCTTTGTTGAGAAAGAAAATGACATCCAAAAATCCAAAAGTTTGCCTTTATAGAGAGCTTGAGTTTTCATTTATTATAGTTTACTAGTAATATTAAAAGTTGATATTATAAAAAATAGCTTTGTAATACACTCTGTCCTCATTTTTTAGGAAGAAAGCAGGTAGCCACACCATTTCTGAGGTCCTGGGCCATGTACAACTAGGTTAGAGTTATTTTACTTATTTGTTCTGTATTTCATTTGGGGATGAAGATGAAAGACAAAGATATTTCACAGCAGACTAAGAGGAGTTAGGCAATGAAGAAAATCAGCAGGAAAGGAATTTATTTGTTTTATAAATTATTTTCATGGAGGCTAAACTGGGAAGGACAATTTTCCTTCATTTTCCACAGAATCTGGACATCAGATCATCCTTTCACCTCAACTTGCTAAAGGAAAGATTACATGGGCCCAAAGCACAGTGTAGAAAGATTCAGAAACTTGTTAGACCTCAGAGAGAATAAAGTGCAAGGAAATTTTGGAGTATTGAAGAGGAGAGGTCAGAGAGAAATTGTCCTTTAATGTTCATAGGAAACAGACTCAAGATGACTGACAGGCAACTGCTGGCACAATTATATATTTTCCATCAGTTCTTGGACCCTTTGCTTGCTTCTCCAATAGTAATGCCTTTGTATACAGGACTGTGTTTTTATTCTTTCTAATATTAAGGGTGTAACTTAATATTTTGTGGGCATTTCATTTTCCTATGGTGAAAAGTTTGAGAACTTATTATAATTTTATTTTCCTACCAGCACCTAGTGTAGTCTCTGACACATTCTCGGTAAATGAACAAATTAGAGTAGGTAAAATTCCAGAATTACCTATTTGTCTTTCATGATTCTGAACATCAGATTTTCATTTAGCTATTGGCCAGTTGATTCCTCTAGGGGGTTTTAAGATTCAAGGTGTTCAAGATGATAAAAATGTAATTGTAATTTGATGTATATCTTTTTAATAGCAATCTCCAAATACTGCATGAGGTTTTCGAATTATAAAGGAAAAGAAACTTTAAAAAACTTCAAGTGACTTAGATCATTATAGAACAAAAATCAAATGAGCTACTGTGTTACAGTAGGTTTTTGAAGGACTGGTAAAATATTTTGAACTTTTTCTCATCAGAGATAACCTTTTAAATAGTAATATATAGGACTTCCAGTGTTGCTAGTGGTAAAGAACCTGCCTGCCAATACAGGAAACGTGAGACATGATTTCGATCCCTGGGTCAGGAAGATCCTCTGAGGGAGATTATGTCAACCCACTCCAGGGCCCTTGCCTGGAAAATCCCCTGGACAGGAGAGGGGCCTGGTGGGCTACATTCCACAGGTTTGCAAAGAGTTGGACACGACTGAAGCAACTTACCACACATGTACTTATTGATGTAAGGTCATTTTAGCTGCCTTTCCTTTGGAATACTTTTGGCTAATAAATTTATTAATTTCACAAATAATGTACTTCTACTATGTGAAAGTCACTATTAGGTAGTTGAGTAGTGAACAAAATGCTTTCCCGCCCTGGTGAATCTTACATTCTAGTGGGAAGCACGGACAATAAACAGAATAAATAAATAAATTACAAAATATAGTATATCTACCCCAAACTATGTACAAGCATTAACTCAAAATGGATCAAAGAACTAAAATGTGAAAGTTGAAACTGTAAAACTTAGAAGAAATCACAACATTAAAGTTTCAGAATCTTGGTGTAGGCAAGGGACTCATATATGACACCAGAAGCACAAGTGATAAAAGAAAATTAGATAATTGGATTTCATAAAAATTCAAACTTTTCATGCATCAAAGGACACTGTCAGGAAAGTGAAAAGACAATCAAAAGAATGGGAGAAATATTTGTAAATTATGTATCTGGTAAGGCCGAGTATGCAAAGTACAATAAAAAATTGTAATTTAACAAGAAAAACACCAACATCTAGGTCAAAAAATGGGCAAAGCACTTCAGTAGACATTTTTCCAGAGAAGATAAACAGATGACCAAAAAACATATGAAAAGATGCTAAACATAGTTAGCTATCGAACCCAGGTCTCCTGCATTGCAGGCAGACGCTTTATAACCTCTGAGCCACCAGGGAAGCAATTAGTCATTAGAGAAATGCAAATAAAACCCATAATGAGATACCACTTCATACCCAGTAGGGATGGTTAAAAAATAAAACAACCCCCTCCCCCTCCAAATAACAAACTTTGGCCAGGATGTGAATAAGCTGATACTCTTGTATTGCTGATGTGCGAAGTCGCTTCAGTCGTGTCCAACTCTTTGCAACCCCATGGGCTATAGCCCACTAGGCTCCTCTGTCCATGGGGTTCTCCAGGCAAGAATACTGGAGTAGGTTGCCATGCCCTGCTGGGCATGCCATGCCACACGCAGGACTGACCCTGGGTCTCTAATGTCTCTTGCACTGCAGGTGGGTTCTCTACCACTAGTGCCACCATGAGTGTAAAATTGTGAAGCCACTGTGGAAAGCTGGCAGTTCCTCAAAACACTAAATATAGAATTCCTGTATGATCCAGCAACTCTCTTCTTAGGTATATATGCAAAAGAATTGAAAACAGGTATTCAAACTATGCTTGTTCGTGGATGCTCAGAGCATGACTACTTAGCACTAGCCAAAAGGTTGAAGTGACACAAATGTCCCTTAATGAGTAAATGGATAAAGAAAATGTGGTGCATCTAAATGGAATGAAATATCAATACATGCTAATATGGAAAAACTATGAAAACTATTATACTAAGTGAAAGAAACAGCACAAAAGATCATATATTGTATATTTCAATTTATATGCAACATCCAGAATAGGCTATAGCATAGGCGATAGACTTGATGATGGGTTATGTATTCTGTCTTAAGAAAGAAGAGTGAAGAATGATTCAAAATTTTTGGTCTGAAAAACTGGAAAAACGAAGCTGGTATTTGCTGAGATAAGGTTTGTAAGAGGAGGAGTTAGTTTTGTCAGTTGAGAAGCTATGTCTTCTAGTAACAACAGCTTGAATTTTTCTTGGGGGACCATTTATCCCATATTCTTCTCCAGATGATCTGGTGGTGTTGAGGGCATTCATCTTGTTAACAGAGATGGTTACAGATTCCAGGCCTGCCGAAACAGCCCCTTAAATGCTTCAGGGATGAACAGGCAACACAAACTTGGCAGGTGAATCACTTTGTATCACTTGCCCCACTTTACTTTTCATTACGGCCATTAGCATAATAATTTTACATGTTTATGTCTGTATGTCTAATGTATATTTTCCCCTACTAGAATATGAGGTGCATGAGGGCAGAAGCTTCGTCTATTTTGTTCACTAGTCAAGCCCTTAAACCTGCGATACTGCCTAATATTTAGTATGCACTTAATATTCATTAAATGACTGAATAAATCAGTGGCACTGGCCTACAAAAACTTACAGGGAAAATTGCCTATCTCTCGGTTTGATAATCTGGTAGAATACAAACTGAAACTATTAGTGGTTATTTTACTAACACATCAGACAGCCTGCCTGAGTCAATCCTGAATCAAGGGGAGCTAAGAATTAGCCAAAGATAGATTTTTGTCAGGATGGTTTGAATATCTGGATCCAGCTGGGTCTGGACTTATTAATGTTTGCAAAATTTGCAGTTTGTGAAGCAATATAGTCTTCCTTTCCCCAGACCATTTGCTCCTCTTAGGCCAATTTTAATCATTTGCAATGCTGAGTATCAATGTTGAGTATGTGTTGTATCATTTGCAATACATGGCTTTTATCATATTTTAATCTGTACAGTACATCATAAATTTGGAAAATTTTAATCTGTTGTACTGTAAGCTATCGGAGGGTAGCAACTGTGCCTTATACTCATGCTTACATTTCACATGGTATTAATCCACTGATTTCCTGTGGTCCATTAGTAAAACATTTGATAAACAGTTGAGGCAACCCATTCCAGTGTTCTTGCCTGGAGAATCCCAGGGATGGGGGAGCCTGGTGGGCTGCCATCTATGGGGTCACACAGAGTCGGACATGACTGAAGTGACTTAGCAGCAGCAACAGCAGCAGCAGCAAACAGTTGCTGAATTAAAATGAAACTGCCTGTTCTATTTGAAAGTCAGAAATAGAATTTCTCACATGATATTTTAAAGAAAGATACCGATATTCCTGAACAAAATGTTTTCAGTTAAGTCCACTTTTTAGTGTTCTTTAAAAGGGTAAAGTTCAACTATTTCAAAACATATTTTGACTAACACTTTATACTATAATCTATTAATAATATATTAATTACACTAGAATTTTGAATAAAAGTCTGTTAAGGAGTATGATAAAATTTGACTCCTTTGCATAAGGCTGGGATTATTGAAATATCTCTACTTGAATTTATAACTTTGAGTTTTTCTTTGGTGTATATTAACTAAAAAAATAGAGGCTGGTTCTATTACTTGAACAGAAATGCTGTATTTTTTGATTTGTAGATTAATGTAATTCTAATGATTTCCTATCAGTATCCTTATATTTTGGCTTGTATTTCTGCCTAGGAAATTCAGCCTAAATGAAAGATTTTGGCTGTGCCTAAGCTCATTCCTTCTCTCTCACTTAATCTTGTTGGTAATCAGGAATACTACAGGTCTGCTGGCCAGAGTGAGAAAACAAGTGACCTTGCTGAGCAAGAAATCATCAGTTTTGATCACCAAAGCTCAGGGTTTTAAATTAATTGAAATGAGCAGCCAAAGATATAAGGTAGTCTATTCTGATTCATTGGTATTTCATGGGGAAGAAAACAAACCCACCAATTTCCCTCTGGATTTTTTGACAGTACGGGCCAGAGCCTTGCAGGTAATTTTCTGCATACTTTTCATTTGACCACCAAGGCACAAATTCATGAAATTATACTCCAGCCAAGAAGTCAGAAAAATGTTTGACTCAGAAGTAGTTTAGAAATCACTGGCTGCAAAGCACAGAGCTGGGTGCAGGAGACATCCTAGCTCTAGGAAGAAGCCCGAGGACTGGGACAACATCTTCCTTATATCCTCAAACAAACAGTGTCTGACATGTAGCGGAGGCTCAACAATTGCTATTTTGATTGATAAATGAAGAAACAGAATCCAACCACCATCCTTGGGGCAGAATTACAAGCTATAAAACTCAGAAAATTGACTTTTGGTTTTATTCTTTGAGATATCCTAAGCAGATTTAGTACTATTCACTGATTAACAACACTTAGAGTCAAGATTTTTGGAATCACATTTCAGCTGATACATCTAATGTTACCTGTCAAGATTATTTTTTCTTTAGGCCAGTGCTCTTTAGAGTCAGAGAACAGCTGCTCAACACCTTCTTCATAATTTCAATTCATTAATGTAGAAACCTTTCAGAATTCTTTTCCTCTCTAAGTTAAGTAGCCTTAACTTCTCAGAAAACTCCCAGCATTAATTTTTTTTCTCTCTAATTATCTTTCTCTGGGTAATATCCAGTTCCACCAAGGGCCTCATTTAAGGGTGTAAAAATTCATTACTGCAGGCTTTCGTGGACAATGATAATTCTGTTCCCAACTCTTTTGTTGATGGTAACATAAACAATGTATGGAAATATGAGGACTGAGGAAATTGAGAGTTTTTTTTCCCACCCTTATTCAGTTTGAATATTATCAACATTTCCAAGTTTACTATGTCGTGGTCTCACATCAACTAAGAAAACTCTTATATGGAAGCAAAAGTTTTTTAACATTGTCATTGTAATATGAGAGGCAATTTTCCAATGTTTGCAAACACATCTGTAGGCTGGTGCTCCAACATCAAAGGCCAATGGTCAAACTCATTTAAACCTGTGAAGCTGGTCAAGTCCCAAGCACCAGTTCTAAGCACTCCATATGGTTTTCCCCATAGAAGGAATGGTCAGTCCGAAGTAGCTGTCAGTCAGTCAGTTCAGTCGCTTAGTTGTGTACTGCTCTTTGTGACCCCATGAATCGCAGCATGCCAGGCCTCCCTGTCCATTATCAACTCCCAGAGTTCACCAAAACTCATGTGAATCGAGTCAGTGATACCATCCAGCCATCTCGTCCTCTGTCGTCCCCTTCTCCTCCTGCCCCCAATCCCTCCCAGCATCAGAGTCTTTTCCAATGAGTCAACCCTTCTCATAAGGTGGCCAAAGTACTGGAGTTTCAGCTTCAGTATCATTCCTTCCAAAGAACACTCAGGGCTAATCTCCTTCAGAATGGACTGGTTTGATCTCCTTGCAGTCCAAGGGACTCTCAAGAGTCTTCTCCAGCATCACAGTTCAAAAGCATCAATTCTTTGGCGCTCAGCTTTCTTCACAGTCCAACTCTCACATCCATACATGACCACAGGAAAAGCCATAGCCTTGACTAGACACACCTTTGTTTGCAAAGTAATGTCTCTGCTTTTCAATATGCTATCTAGGTTGGTCATAACTTTCCTTCCAAGGAGTAAGCATCTTTTAATTTCATGGCTGCAGTCACCATCTGCAGTGATTTTGGAGCCTCCCAAAATAAAGTCTGACACTGTTTCCGCTGTTTCCCCATCTATTTCCCATGAAGTGATGGGACAAGATGCCATGATCTTCATTTTCTGAATGTTGAGCTTTAAGCATATGCTATCTAGGTTGGTCATAACTTTCCTTCCAAGGAGTAAGCATCTTTTAATTTCATGGCTGCAGTCACCATCTGCAGTGATTTTGGAGCCTCCCAAAATAAAGTCTGACACTGTTTCCGCTGTTTCCCCATCTATTTCCCATGAAGTGATGGGACAAGATGCCATGATCTTCATTTTCTGAATGTTGAGCTTTAAGCCAACTTTTTCACTCTCTTTGTTCACTTTCATCAAGAGGCTTTTTAGTTCCTCTTCACTTTCTGCCATAAGGGTGGTGTCATCTGCATATCTGAGGTTATTGATGTTTCTCCCGGCAATCTTGATTCCAGCCTGTGCTTCTTCCAGCCCAGCGTTTCTCATGGTGTATTCTGCATAGAAGTTAAACAAGCAGGGTTACAGTATACAGCCTTGATGTACTCTCCTTTTCCTATTTGGAACCAGTTTGTTGTTCCATGTCCAATTCTAACTGTTGCTTCCTGACCTCCTTTTCCTATTTGGAACCAGTTTGTTGTTCCATGTCCAATTCTAACTGTTGCTTCCTGACCTGAATATAGGTTTCTCAAGAGGCAGATTAGGTGGTCTGGTATTCCCATCTCCTTCAGAATTTTCCACAGTTTATTGTGATCCACACAGTCAAAGGCTTTGGCATAGTCAATAAAGCAGAAATAGATATTTTTCTGGAACTCCCTTGTTTTTTTGATGATCCAGCAGATGTTGGCAATTTGATCTCTGGTTCCTCTGCCTTTTCTAAAACCAGCTTGGACATTATTAGAGAAATGCAAATAGAAATTAATATACACTGTTGGTGGGAATGTAAACTGGTACAGCCACTGTGAAGAACAGTATGGTTGGTCCTTAAAAACTAAAAATAGAGCTACCATATGATTCAGCAACCCACTCCTGGGCATATATACTGAGAAAAACATGGTCTGAAAGTATCCAAATACAGTGTTAGTTGTGGCAATATTTATAGTAGCTAAGATGTGGAAGCAGCCTAAATGTCCATTGACAGAACAATGGATAAAGAATATGTGGTACATATGTACAATAGAATATTACTCAGCCATTAAAAAGAATGAAATAATGCCATTTCAGCAACATGGATGGACCTAGAGATGGTTATTATGAGTGAAATAAGTGAGACACAGAAGGAGAAATATCATATGATATTCCTTATATGCAGAATATAAAAAGAAATGATACAAATGAACTTATCTACAAAAGAGAAACAGACTCACCCACTTCAAGAACAAGTTTATGGTTGTCAAGGGAGAAGAATGTGGAGAAAGGATAGTTAGGGAGTTTGGGATCAACATGTACACACTGCTATATTTAAAACTGATAACCAACGAGGTTGTAATGTATAGCACAGGAACGGTTCAATGTTATGTGGCAGCCCGGATGGGAGAAGAGTTTAGGGGAGAATGCTAAGTCACTTCAGTCATGTCTGACTCTGTGTGACCCCAGAGACAGTAGCCCACCAGGCTCCTCCGTCCCTGGGATTCTCCAGGCAAGAAAACTGGAGTGGGTTGCCATTTCCTTCTCTAGTGCATGAAAGTGAAAAGTGAAAGTGAAGTCACTCAGTCGTGTTGATTCTTAGCAACTCCATGGACTGCAGCCTACCAGGCTCCTCCACCCATGGGATTTTCCAGGTAAGAGTACTGGAGTGGGTTGCCATTCCCTTTTCTGTTGGTCAGTGGAACATTAGTAAACAATTCAAGCAGAGGCTTGAAAAGTCTTTGTACACTGGTGCCAATGATGGTTAATTTCATGTGTAATTTGGAAAGACCCTGATGTTGGGAAGGGTTGAGGGCAGGAGGAGAATGGGATGACAGAGGAGAAGATGGTTGGATGGCATCACCAACTCAATGGGCATTGGTTTTGGTGGACTCCAGGATTTGGTGATGGGCAGGAAGACCTAGGGTGCTGTGGTTCATGGGGTTGCAGAGTCGGACACGACTGAGTGACTGAACTGAACTGACTGGGCTAAGGGATGCCCAGTGTGCCATGTGCTCAGTTGTGTCTGACTCTGTGATCCCATGAACTGTAGCCTGCCAGGCCTCTCTGTCCATGGAATTTTCCAGAAAAGAATACTGGAATGGGTTGATCAGATAGCTAGGAAAACATTATTTCTGGGTGTGTCCACAAGGGATTAGCATTTGAACTGTGAGAGGAAATTGATGCCACCCCAATGTGGGTTAGCATCATCAATGCCTTAAAGGAGCAAATCGAAGAAAAAGGGGGAATAAGGGCAAATTCCCCATCTTTTTCTCTGCTTGAGTTGAGACATCCATCTTCTCTTACTTCTGGCTTTCGGGCTAATTGGACATTACATCAACTCCTTTCTCCATATCCCTTCTTAGGCCTTTCATGTCAACTGACTTACATTGTTAGCTTTCTTAATTTTACATCTTGCAGAGGGCAGATTGTGGGGCTTCTCAGCCTCCATAACCTCATGTCAATTTCTATAATAAATTTTCTTTATGTTAGTCTATGTATATATATCCTATTGGTTCTTTTCCTCTAGAGAATCCTGACTTAACATTGGGGCTTATTCTCTTTTATTACTAAGAACCCTTAGAGCATCAAGTGAAAAGCATGGGCTAGCTTCCAGGAGAGAAACCAGAGAGAGAGGCTCAAATGTTCTATTCTCCCTACCAAAACAGTGTTTAGAGAGAGGCGCAAACATTCCAGCCATCTATGCTCCAGTTCCAGCCACTAGAGTAAAGCCAAACTAGATCAGCCAGTCCTCAGTTTAACCACCCCAGATTAGAAGTGCTAACCCCCTACAGAAAAATCAGAAATGATAAATTGTTTTTGTTTTAAGTCACTAGCAAATGCTGATTGATATGCAATGAACTAATGTTTGCATAATTAAAATTCAACTATAAAATGTGATGTCTGACATAATGACTAGAGAAATTATACAAGGATGAGACCAGGATGGAAAAGCCTCAAAAGTCAATGAGGTTGGTGATTTCGTGAAGATTATTTTGCAAGGGTCTTTTTCTGCTTCATTTTAATCACAAAACTATCTGCACATCCTGGTTACTTTAGATTCCTGCAAACATCATTTTCTGTTATCTTCCACTTCATCTGTTATCCAAATAAGTAGACTTAGAGCCAGTTGAATTATATACAAATACTTTGAGAAATGAAACATATACAAGGATGAGACCAGGATGGAAAAGCCTCAAAAGTCAATGAGGTTGGTGATTTCGTGAAGATTATTTTGCAAGGGTCTTTTTCTGCTTCATTTTAATCACAAAACTATCTGCACATCCTGGTTACTTTAGATTCCTGCAAACATCATTTTCTGTTATCTTCCACTTCATCTGTTATCCAAATAAGTAGACTTAGAGCCAGTTGAATTATATACAAATACTTTGAGAAATGAAACTGTACTCAGTATCAAGACTTTTTGATTTTTCAAATAAAGTATTTCACCTTGAAAGCTGAATATATAAGATGGTGATTTTAGAATATTTTTATAAAATCTCTGACTCCCCTCTTTCTTTAAAAGGTGGAAGCTGTGTTCTAACTAACTAGTTCTAAACAATTAATCTGTTTATTAGGCCACTATAAGCACTATTTGCTTTCTGTTCAATTGAAAAATTCCAATGATTTGTTTCTATGATTAGATGGTAGTGGAAGGGACGCCAAGTGACTTCTGAAGCTAGACCATTGAAAGGATAGAATTTCTACTTGGTTCTCTCTTGGATATTCATTCTGGAGATCAACAAACATCAGGATAATTAAGCAGTTCTATAGAAAAGCCCACCTGCCCAGTAACTGTTTCACACCGTCAACCAGCACTAAATTATCAGACACATGAGTGAGTTATTTCAGAAGAGGATTCTCCAGCCCAAGTCCAAGGCCACATCCAAAGTCAACATCTTGACTGCAATATGAGGGACCCAGCCAAGCTGCTCTTGAATTTTTAGCCTTCAGAAAATCCAAGATTTAAAAATAAAAGACCCAATAAAAAATGGGCCAAAGAACTAAACAGACATTTCTCCAAAGAAGACATACAGATGGCTAACAAACACATGA
>SJYC01124619.1:0-12330 GCA_006408675.1 Madoqua kirkii | reverse complement strand
TAAGCATCTTTTAATTTCATGGCTGCAGTCACCATCTGCAGTGATTCTGGAGCCCCCCAAAATAAAGTCTGACACTATTTCTACTGTTTCCCCGTCTATTTCCTGCTTAAACAGGCTTTAAAGTGTATTGTGTTGTTGTTAACTATAGGTACTATGTTGTACAGAGCTACTTTTTGAGATGACGAAAATGTTGTACAGTTGATTGTGGTTATGGATGTGTATCTGTGTGACTATACCCAAACTCTTAAATCATATAGTTTAAATGGGTGAATTGTATATGTCTTAGGAAACAGATATTTACGTTGTTACATAAAATGTGTTAATGCCAACATGTCAACCCTACCTAGTACCAAACCACCTCAACTCCAGAATACTTTCCTGGATAGTTTCTCCACATTTAATTGTTTATGTTTTCTCTTTGTTTACCTTCTACAGGCAATCCTTAGATAAATCCCTAGATTTATCACATAGGATAATTAGTTTTAAAAAATGTATTAAAAGATGTATTTTTTTCAGTTCATAAACATGTGAAATACTCTCCTGTTGATAACTAGTTTTAAAAAAATGTATTAAAAGATGTATTTTTTTTCAGTTCATACTCTCCTGTTGAGAGACAGCTTCTCTTGGGGCATTGCTGCCAACGTCCAATAGGCTTGTCATCTAGGACATAGCGCTATGCCTGTTATTACTTAGCTCAGCCATAAAAAGGAATGAAATTGGGTCACCTGTAGAGATATGGGTGAACTTAGAGTCTATCGCACAGAGTGACGTAAGTCAGAAAGAGAAAAACAAATACTGTATATTAATACATAGGGCTTCTCTGGCGGCTCAAATGGTAAAGAATCTCCTTGCAATGCAGGAGACCTGGGTTTGATTCCTGAGTGGGGAAGGACCCCTGGAGAAGGAAATGGAAATCCAATATTCTTGCCTGGAAAATTCTATGGACAGAGAAGTCTGGTAGGCTACAGTCCATGGGGTCATAAAGAGTCAGACACAACTGAGCAACTAATACTTTCATGTTCATATTAATACATATATGTAGAATCTTAAAAAATGATATGAACCTATTTGCAGGACAGGAGTAGAGAGGCAGATATAGAGAATGGACATGAGACTCCCCAGGAATGCTCTTAAGGACCACAGTGACCAAGTACCTGAAAAGACACAGCCTGGAAGCAATTCTCTATTCAAATCATATCTCTACAACTTACCAGCTAAATGAAGTGAAAGTGAAAGTTGCTCAGTTATGTCCGACTTTTTATCCCATGGACTGTACAGTCCATCAGATTCTTCAGGCCAGAATACTAGAGTGAGTATCTGTTCCTTTCTCCAAGGGATCTTCCCAACCCAGGGATCGAACCCAGGTCTGGGCAGTTTCTTTTACCAACTGAGCTATCAGGGAAGCCCAAGAATACTGGAGTGGATAGCCTATCCCTTCTCCAGTGGATCTTCCTGACCAAGAAATTGACCCAGGGATCTCCTGCATTGCAGGCAGATTCTTTACCAGCTGAGCTACCAGGGTAGCCCATACCAGTTGTATGAGATTGGGCATTTCAGTCTGCTCCTCTGAAACCAATTTGCTTTAACTGTAATAGGTGATAATAGTAGTATCTACCTTATATGGTTATTGTGAGAATAACAACAATTCTCACAATTAATAATAATATTATTAAATGAGAATATTGTCTGATATATAATTAGCAGTATATGATATGATAGCTATTTTCATTATTATGTTCAGACATCACACATCTGGGGCACTGAGATCCCCAACCTCATTTTCCATATTCAGCCACACACAGATGTTAGAAACTTTTGGTCATCTTAACATTAGGAGTATACAGACATCTGGAATATTCAGTGGAAATGTTTTGAAAGACTTGATAAAAGCTAACCGTAGTATTTTTTTCAAATGAAATGACAGCTGTGAATGAATAAGAAACCATTTCCCACCACTTTTTGGACTGTTCCAAGGTATTTAACATTTTCAGAAGAACAAATGCTGGAGATCACTTTACATAGCTTCTTTACTTACTGAGCAAGGCCACACGATTTGACTAGGAATTAATTCTCAGCATTTTACTTTTCAGAGGAGGAAGAAAAGTTTTTAACTTTTTTCTCATATACCCACAGGTATTTGATATTTCTTAGCCTTGATTAAAAGTGAGCCCAAAAGAGTGAATAATCTTATTGATATAGCATTTCATGGTGTACCAAATTAGGTGACATGGTGGTTCAGTTCAGTTCAGTTCAGTCATTCAGTCGTGTCCAACTCTTTGCAACTCCAGGAATCACAGCACACCAGGCACTCCTGTCCATCACCAACTCCTGGAGTTTACCCAAATTCACGTCCATTGAGTCCGTGACACCATCCAGCCATCTCATCCTCTGTCAATCCCCTTCTCCTCCTGCCCCCAATCCCTCCTAGCATCAGGGTCTTTTTCAGTGAATCAACTCTTTGCATGAGGTGGCCAAAGTACTGGAGTTTCAGCTTTAGAACCATTCCTTCCAAAGAAATCCAAGGCTGATCTCCTTCAGAATGGACTGGTTGGATCTCCTTGCAGTCCAAGGGACTCTCAAGAGTCTTCTCCAACACCACAGTTCAAAAGCATCAATTCTTCGGTGCTCGACCTTCTTCATAGTCCAACTGTCACATCCATACACGACCACTGGAAAAACCATAGCCTTGACTAGACGGACTTTAGTCAGCAAAGTAATGTCTCTGCTTTTGAGTATGCTATCTAGGTTGGTCATAACTTTTCTTCCAAGGAATGCTCAAAATTCTCCAAGCCAGGCTTCAGCAATACATGAACCGTGAACTTCCAGATGTTCAAGCTGGTTTTAGAAAAGACAGAGGAACCAAAGATCAAATTGTCAATGTCCACTGGATCATGGAAAAAGGAAGAAAGTTTCAGAAAAACATCTATTTCTGCTTTATTGACTATGCCAAAGCCTTTGACTGTGTGGACATGGTGGTTAATAGTCACTAATTAGCAACTGGTCATAAATAATTCTACTCTTTTCATCGAGGAACTTAGTTTGTGATATGCATTATTTGAATTTGTATTTTGTATACTGATAAATGTTACTGGTTTTAATTTATGTCAATGATTTAAAGCTAAAATGAAAACCCTTATTTTTTTAAGTGACTTAATAAGAGTAGAAAATATAGGAGTGTAGTATGCTGCTAGGGCTTTCCTGGTGGCTCAGAGGTAAAGAATCCAGCTTCAAGGCAGGAGACACAGAAGATGCGGGTTCGATCTCTGGGTCGGGAAGATCCCCTGGAGGAGGGCGTGGCAACCCACTTCAATATTCTCGCCTGGAGAATTGCATGGGCAGAGGAAACTGTGGGGTGTAGTCTCTAGAGTTGCAAATAATTGGACACAACTGAAGCGACTGAGCACACAGCCTATGTTGCTATGGCATGACAGAAGCCAGCTATATATTTGTATCCTCAGTGTATATTATGTGCTTAATAAGTGTTCTGTGAGAGAATATGAGTAGAATTCTGCCTTGCTTTCCAGTATATTCCCGCCATGTTCCCCAGTTCCAAAAAATGCACTTTCATGGAATCTGCCGTGTACACATACGGCTCAGCTGGAAAGGAATCTGCCTGTAGTGTGGGAGATCTGGGTTTGATCCCTGGGTTGGGAAGATCTCCTGATGAAGGGAAAGGCTACCCACTCCAGTATTCTAGCACGGAGAATTCCAAGGACGGTCCATGGGTTTGCAAAGAGCTGGACATGACTGAGCAACTTTCACTTTCACTTAACATACCTCTTATAGTTACACTTGCCTTTGAATATTTATTTCTTTTTATTTTAACCATTTTTGAGCAATTTGAGGTATAAGACAGCTCTTTTTTTTTTTTTTTTCTCTTTATCCTTTTCTTTCCCCACCCACTGAAAAGTTCAATTTCCAATTTCAGGGAATTTTTCTGCTGTATATTTTTTGTATCGTCCAGGACATAGCACAGTACCTGACATTTTGGTACTAGATACAGGTTTAAAATTGATCATAGAATTATCTTAGTGGTTCTGTGCCTTTGCAATCTAGTAAAACTATATGCATTGCTTGCATATTTTTAGCTTGGTCACTTAGTCCTCAGTTTTCTCCATTTTCTTATCACTTGTTATTCCTTTTTTGTAACAGTTGTACCTTAAACAACCCATGGGTTAGGGGTTCCAACCTCCACAGAGTAGAAAATCTGGATATAATTTTTGACTCCCCCCAAACTTAATTGCTAAAAGTCTATTGTTGACTGGAAGTTTTATCAATAACATAAGCAGTCGACTAGCACATACTTTGTATAAGTATTATATACTATATTCTTCCAATAAAGTAAGTTGGAAGAAAGGAAATGTTATTAAGATGATCATAATGAAGAAAATACATTTATAGTACCGTATTTATCGATATAAAAAATTACATTGGTTTATAAGATGAATTGTCTCTGTCAATACTTACATAGATATTATTGATACTATCTTCTATGGTACAAAACTGTAGATATTATACATATTATACTAACATAGACATGAAAGGTAAAAATATAATATGAACAAAAATTCATACTTATTTACAGATGTAATAGTTCATGCATTGATAATAAAGAATCCATATTATGATTGCTTTAAGGGAGCCTAGTGCAATCAATTGGAGAAGGCAATGGCACCCCACTCCAGTACTCTTGCCTGGAAAATCCCATGGATGGAGGAGCCTGGTGGGCTGCAGTCCATGGGGTCGCTAAGAGTCGGAAACGACTGAGTGACTTCACTTTCACTTTTCACTTTCATGCATTGGAGAAGGAAATGACAACCCACTCCAGTGTTCTTGCCTGAAGAATCCCAGCGATTGCAGAGCCTAGTGGGCTGCCATCTATGGGGTCACATAGAGTCGGACATGACTGAAGCGACTTAGCTGCAGCAGCAGCAGTGCAATTAATACTCTTATTTCATGGTAGCCTAGACTATACACTAATAAATGAATCATTATAAACTTTTACAGCATACAATATAGCAGTCATATTTATAATACAGTATTGAAAAAATTGTTACTTAAAAAAACCACTTAGCTGTGATAATAGGCTGGTGCAATAATGTAATTTCTTGAAAGTAAAATGATAAAACAGTAAATAAACTAACAGTATTAATTTTATCTTAAATATCACTCACCTTTTGTTTATGTAAAGATATATTAGTATCTGCATATATTTTATTTCTTCATGACATATTTAAGTTTTTCTTAATTTTTTCGATATTTCTAGGCTATGTGGTTCAACTATCATATGAATATGCCATGGTTTATTTTTCCATTTGTTTGTTAATAAGTATTTGAGTTCTTTTTCAATTTTTGGTACTGATAAAGCTGCTCTGAATATTCATGTGCAAGTCTTTTCATGGATATAACCTTCCATTTTCCAAAACATTTGCACCACTTTACTTACCCACCAGCAGCATATGAGTGTGCCAGTTCCTTCACATTCTTAGTAATACCTGGAGTGGCCAGTCATTTTAGTCATTCTAATGTGTCTGTGGTGATGTGTCAGTGTGATTTTAATTTGCATCTTTTGGGCTTCCCTGGTGGCTCAGAGGTTAAAGCTTTTGCCTGGAATGCGGGAGACCCAGGTTTGATCCCTGGGTCGGGAAGACCCCTGGAGAAGGAAATGGCAACCCACTCCAGTACTCTTGCTTGGAGAATCCCATGGAGGGAGGAGCCTGGTGGGCTACAGTCCATGGGGTCACAAAGAGTCGGACACGACTGAGCGACTTCACTATATGCTTGTCACCTCTGTATCTTCTTTGATGAGTCATCTTTAAAATCTTTCCCATTTTCTTATTGAGTTATTCTATTATTGTCTAGTTGTGAGGAATTTTTTAAAAACATATTTTAGATACAATATTTTTATCAGATATATCATTTGCAAATATTTTCTCCTGATTTGTGGCTTGTATTTTCATGGTGCCTTTTGGAAAGCAGAAGTATTAAATTTTGATGAAATCCAATCTATGCTGCCATCTATGGGGTCACATAGAGTCGGACATGACTGAAGCGACTTAGCTGCAGCAGCAGCAGTGCAATTAATACTCTTATTTCATGGTAGCCTAGACTATACACTAATAAATGAATCATTATAAACTTTTACAGCATACAATATAGCAGTCATATTTATAATACAGTATTGAAAAAATTGTTACTTAAAAAAACCACTTAGCTGTGATAATAGGCTGGTGCAATAATGTAATTTCTTGAAAGTAAAATGATAAAACAGTAAATAAACTAACAGTATTAATTTTATCTTAAATATCACTCACCTTTTGTTTATGTAAAGATATATTAGTATCTGCATATATTTTATTTCTTCATGACATATTTAAGTTTTTCTTAATTTTTTCGATATTTCTAGGCTATGTGGTTCAACTATCATATGAATATGCCATGGTTTATTTTTCCATTTGTTTGTTAATAAGTATTTGAGTTCTTTTTCAATTTTTGGTACTGATAAAGCTGCTCTGAATATTCATGTGCAAGTCTTTTCATGGATATAACCTTCCATTTTCCAAAACATTTGCACCACTTTACTTACCCACCAGCAGCATATGAGTGTGCCAGTTCCTTCACATTCTTAGTAATACCTGGAGTGGCCAGTCATTTTAGTCATTCTAATGTGTCTGTGGTGATGTGTCAGTGTGATTTTAATTTGCATCTTTTGGGCTTCCCTGGTGGCTCAGAGGTTAAAGCTTTTGCCTGGAATGCGGGAGACCCAGGTTTGATCCCTGGGTCGGGAAGACCCCTGGAGAAGGAAATGGCAACCCACTCCAGTACTCTTGCTTGGAGAATCCCATGGAGGGAGGAGCCTGGTGGGCTACAGTCCATGGGGTCACAAAGAGTCGGACACGACTGAGCGACTTCACTATATGCTTGTCACCTCTGTATCTTCTTTGATGAGTCATCTTTAAAATCTTTCCCATTTTCTTATTGAGTTATTCTATTATTGTCTAGTTGTGAGGAATTTTTTAAAAACATATTTTAGATACAATATTTTTATCAGATATATCATTTGCAAATATTTTGTCCTGATTTGTGGCTTGTATTTTCATGGTGCCTTTTGGAAAGCAGAAGTATTAAATTTTGATGAAATCCAATCTACCACTTTCTTTCAGATTTTATTTTTGGTGTTGTATCTAAGAAATCTTTGCTTAAATAAAATCATAAACATTTTTCTGGTATTTTTCTTTCAGATATCTTATAGTCTAGGGCTTACACTTAGGTCTATGATCCCTTTTGAGGATAACTTTTATGTATGACATGAGGTATGAATTGATGTTGATTTTTTGGAATAATATGAATATTCAGTTATTCCAGCTCCATTTATTGAGAATGCTATTATTATTATTTTTTTACCAAACTGATTTCTCCTCTTTGTAAAAAATCAGTTGCCTCTCTATATTTGGATCTATCTTTGGAATTCCTATTCTCTTCCACTGATCTGTTTGTCTGTCTTGACCCTATATCCATGCTCTCTCATTTATGCATCATGTTCAAATAGAAGATACACAATTTCCCCATTCATTTTGTTTTTGTTTCTTTTCCTTAACCCCTAAAATGCAAGCTCCATAAAGGATGGCCTTTTTGTCATTTTTGTTCTCTGCAGTTTCCTGGAATACTCTGCTGTGTCCCAGAATGCTGCTTATTACAATGTGGTCACTTGATATATGTTGTTAAATGAATGAATGAATGGACAGAAATGTGAGGGAAAAGGTAATTGGCTTCTGCCAAATTGAAGGGACAAGACAGCCTCCAGGGAGAATTGCTTTCTGAAAATATGAGACTGTAGTGAAGTCAGATAAGATATTGAGATTTGGGGACTTACCTGGAAGTCCAGTGATTAAGACTCCATGCTCCCACTGCTGGTGGTGAGGATTCAGTCCTTGGTCGGGGAACTGTCCTGTATGCTGCATGGTGTGACCAAAAGAAAGAAAAAGATATAGAAACTTGGGAGCTATTTGTACAGATGATAGAATTATTGGGATCTTTCCATTGTTTCAGTTGACTTAACAACAGTGAGGATATCCAGATTCTGGGTGTTGAAGCTCTGGGAAAGCTGGTCCCTGGTTTCAGCCTGGCATGAAAGTAGAGCAGGTAGGATTTTCCTCTTTAAGGCGCATGGCATATGAAACTATGTGTGTTTCTGGACCCTGCCACCTGTCCCAGTTTAAAATCCACTCTGCTAGCTTGACATCTGGCTGAGGCATGATCCCTTTCTTTTCATTTACTCCACCTTGATCTTCCAATTGCCCTTTGACAGCTGATTTCTGTTTCTACTTGGTTCCAGACTGTCTGCTTAGCTGACCCTGTGCTTAATGCTTGACCTCTCTGTGACTCTTAGGAACTAAAGCCTGAATCCTAGATTGACTGCTGTCCACAGTTCAGTCAGATGATGGAAGCCTTTAGAATAAATGAATTATCAAAGAGAGGAGAATATATACTAATGTAAGTATAGGTCTCTGAGTCAAACCTTGTGAAATGCTCAAAGTAGAGGAAAGGAAGAAAACAGAAAAAGGGATTCAAGACACAAGAAAGGTGGAAGAGTATAAAGGGGAATAAATATTATCATGAAGAAGAGATTAGTTAAGTGAATGAAATTCTACATAAATACCATAGAGAACAACAGTGAGTCAAGTTCATTGGATTGTGCAAACAGAAAGCCATTGATGGCCTTTAATTGAGTCCTGGAATTTACTTGCTGGATAATTTTGGTACCGATTTGAATGTGCTTCTTCTCCATTAAAAAATGAATATATGTTTCTGTATGTGGAAATGTAAACTTTTCTAAGAGATTATTTAATTCTTATTGAAGATAAGAAGTGGTTTGTATGTGTGTGTGTGTGCACTTGTGGTATAGTATATGTGTATCATTGATGGGTAGGGAGGAGAAGCTTTTAAGATTTTTAACTTTTTTCTTTATTTCCCCCTTTCCATCTCTTATAACAAATCCAAATGGTATAGCAGTAAGAGGCAGGTAAAGAATTCACCAACAGTGTAGGAGACCCAGGAGATATGGGTTCGATCCCTGGGTTGGGAAAATCCCCTAAAGGAGGAAATGGCAACCTACTCCAGTAGTCTTGCCTGGAGAATCCTATGGACAGAGGAGCCTGGTGGGCTGCCACCTATGGGGTCGCACAGAATTGGACATGACTGAAGTGACTTAGCCCACTGCTGACCGTATGCTGCTGATACTGCTGCTAAGTCACTTCAGTCATGTCTGACTCTGTGCAACCCCATAGATGGCAGCCCACCAGGTTCCCTCGTCCCTGGGATTCTCCAGGCAAGAACACTGGAGTGGGTTGCCATTTCCTTCTCCAATGCATGAAAGTGAAAAGTGAAAGTGAAGTCGCTCAGTTGTGTCTGCCTCTTAGCGACCTCATGGGCTGCAGCCTACCAGGCTCCTCCGTCAGTGGGATTTTCCAGGCAAGAGTACCGGAGTGGGGTGCCATTGCCTTCTCCAGGGTTATAGTCTATGAGGTCTCAAAAAGTTGGGTACGACTGAACGACACAGCACTCAGAAGAGCACAGCACATGGTCTTGTTTGAGGGGTACGTGTTGGGTTAGGAAAGAATATTCTTGCTCTGAAAGAAAACAAACAAATCCCTTGTGTTTTGTTTACCCATCTCTTACTCTGATTTATTGCTCTTAAAGGCTAGCAGCATTTGGAGATCTCTGCTCTACTTCATTCAATGATCTCAGTCTGTTCAGATGGTTTATATGACAGAATGGTCTCACCTAGTGTTTTAAAGTTCAAGTATGGACTTAAGCCGAAACTGGAAGCAAGATGTGACTAAACATTCAGAAGGATGAAGATAGTCTAATGCTTCCACAGCAGCCAGCATTCCTTAAACATCTAAGGAAGCTTATTTCAGAAATACATAAATATATATATTAGTATATATTATACATTTAAATAGCTCTCATTTTGATGAAAATGTTACTGCTTAATAATGTAAGAAGATGACTTATTTAAAGCCAAAACTATTTGAAAAATTGCATCTTAGCTTTTGTAATTGTAAATGTTTTTAACCAAAAATTTAATGACCCAGTTTATAAGGTTGCTTTGTAGTATGCACAAGCTCACACACATCTGAAATATGAGGTAGGATAAGAGTACTAGTTTTGGAGACCCTGCTTGATTGCATGTCACAATTCAAGGTAAGCAGGTGGCCTAGTGAAACATAAAAGGATTGCTAAACAAAGAATTTTATTTCCTGGTTGGTGCCTGCAGGGGAGGAATTATGAAGGGAAAGCAGAAATCTGACAGCTAAAGAGAGTCCAGAGTTTTGAAATGAAGTGTTTTTATTGATTTTAAAAGGTATGCAAATTAATTACAATTTACGAACAAACCTAAGCTTTTGAAAATGATAGATTATTTTAAAATAATAATAACAGGTGAAAAAATAGCTCATTATACTTTATAAGAAATCATAGCTCTAGCTCAATGGAAGTGTGTAACTCTATTTTATCATAGATGACAGATTTCATAAAAGCCAACTAACTGTACAATTTGAAAGAAAGAGTGGTATATTGCTTAGTTACCTATTCTTTTGCATAAGCTTTTAATGGATAGATCAAACAGAAAAAAATCTTTAGAGGATTATACTGTGCCATATTCTGAAACATTTTATGTTACGATTCTAGTCACAAATTATTTCTAAATTGGAAAGACTATCTACCGCAAGCTAAATAAAATCTTAATTTTAGTGGACATGCTAAATAAATATTACCTGTTCCTTGCATTTCTGAAATTAATAGTCACTTGGAGCCACAAATGCCCACATTTGTTTTCTTATTTTCATAGATGATTTCACTAAGCAGAAGCCCTTGTTAATCCTACATTCACATAGATAGAAGGTCAAAGTTGGTCAGTGAGCCAAGAAATACCATATCAGAGTTTCTTTCCTCTTCAATTGAAAAAGGTATAAATTGTGGAATTAGTGTATTGATTGAAGGCTACAACTTCAAGCAATCAGTTTTTCTGGCTTGACAAGATTATTTTATCCTACTTTTCTTTTATTATTATGTGTAGTATTTGAGTCATCCTTCAGGCAGATGAAGTGACAGCTTGATTTAACTCAATAAAATCCACCAGTTAGGTAACCTACTGAGCCGAACAAAAGATGAAAACGACTGCAAGGGGCAGGTGTGCTGTTAGTTTAAGCGAGCAGAGGAGTCTGAAGAAGAAGAAAATATTAACAGAAATTAGCTCTAATCAATGCATTTCTATGGAAACTTGAGAGAAAATTTGTAAAACCTTCTTGCTGGGCAATTGAGCAAGATAATGCCTTTGCTTTAAAAACAAAACAAAATAAACAAATCTTTAAAAATAGTCTACGTGCATGAAAAGCAATGCCTCCATAATGGCTGTGCTTTTGTTTAATTGCTGTGAGCCAAATAATCTTTAATTTCTTGGTGTATTTGAGATGAAAATACTGCACGATGAATTTGTGGTGGTTTGGAAATTAAAACTGTAATTTGTGTATCTTCCGTTGAACCTTTGCTTTCTCACATCACATCCAATGGATATCTTTCATATTTTCTTGAAATCAGAGTATTTTGTAAATTAACAAATAATACCAATCTGAATTTTCCTGAGAAGCCTAAATATATAAACCATAGTGGACATTTTGTTTGTAGAACTAGAAGAGTCATATAATTTTAAATGTTGACTTAATGGATCCATTTGAGTCTTGATTTAATATCTTTAGACCTAAGGATGCTTATTTTGATTATACGTAAAGCTTCCATTACTGACAATGGGAATGGCTCCATTGGCAATTGGGAACAACTTCTTCCCTGGTGACTCAGATGATACAGAATCTGTCTGCAATGTGGGAGACCCAGGTTCTATCCCTGGGTTGGGAAGATTCCCTAGAGAGGGAATGGTTACGTACTCCTGTATTCTTTCCTGGAGAATTTCACAAATAGAGGCATCTGTGCTATAGTCCATAGGGGCTCAAAAGAGTCAGGCAAGACTTAGTGACTGACATTTTCTAGCTGTTGAAGTTTGCTTTTAAATGAACTGTTTCATTAATACTCACTTTTTGGAACTTTGGAGACCATATTTTATTCCACATTATTTTAGTGTGTTGACTTGAAGAATACTGGGTTAGAGATCCTGGGGTGAGGTTTGTGGTTTGATTGTGAGGTGAAAGGTGAAGAGTGGTTTCATTATTATTAATATAACAAATCTGATAAATCCTTTCATGACACTCAAGTTTCAAATTTAAAATTGATGCCATCTGGGTTTTTGCAGGAAGTGGTGCATCTTTTTTTTTT
>SJYC01124617.1:0-26029 GCA_006408675.1 Madoqua kirkii | reverse complement strand
CATTCAGAAAATGAAGATCATGGCATCCGGTCCCATCACTTCATGGGAAATAGATGGGGAAACAGAAGAAACCATGTCAGAATTTATATTTTGGGGGGCTCCAAAATCACTGCAGATGGTGACTGCAGCCATGAAATAAAAAGATGCTTACTCTTTGGAGGAAAGATTTACCAACCTAGACAGCATATTCAAAAGCTGAGACATTGCTTTGTCAACAAAGGTCTGTTTAGTCAAAGGTGTGGTTTTTCCAATAGTCATATATAGATGTGAGAGTTGGACTGTAAAGAAAGCTGAGCTTTAAAGAATTGATGCCTTTGAACTGTGGTGTTGGAAAAGACTCTTGAGAGTGTCTTGGGCTTTAGGAGATCCAACCAGTCTATCCTGAAGGAGATCAGTCCTGGCTATTCACTGGAAGGACTGATGTTGAAGCTCAATCCCCAGTACTCTGGCCACCTCTTGCAAAAAGTTGACTCATTTGACCCCGATGAGAAGACCCTGGTGCTGAGAAAGACTGAGGGCAGAAGGAGAAGGGGACTACAGATGATAAGACGGTTGGATGGAATCACCGACTCAACGGACGTTCAGTTCAGTTCAGTTCAGCCGGTCAGGCGTGTCCAACTCTTCGAGACCCCATGAATCGAAGCATGCCAGGCCTCCCTGTCCATCACCATCTCCCGGAATTCACTCAGACTCACGTTCATCGAGTCAGTGATGCCATCCAGCCATCTCATCCTCTGTTGTCCCCTTCTCCTCCTGCCCTCAATCCTTCCTATTTTTTTTTTTCCAGTGAGACTCTGTCTTTCATCCTCCAGATATACTAAGCATACTTGAAAGCCAGCAAATGGTTAACTATATTTACATCAATTTCTTAGTGATGATAGATTTTTGTCCAAGAAATACTCTGATAGATTTTGTACCAAGTTTCCTAAACACTAATTTTTAAAAAGAAAAATCTGTATATCTTAAGGTATTTACTTTGAAAATTGTGTTAATGTTTCACTTTATTTCCAGTTAACAAAATTGAGCAGACTTGTGGTAAAGAACCTACCTGCCAGTGCAGGAGATTTGAGTTCATTCTCTGGGTCAGGAAGTTCCCCTGGAGAAGGGTATGGCAACACACTCCAGTATTCCTGCCTGTAGAATCCCATGACAGAGGAGCCTGGAAGTCTGCAGTCCATAAGTCACATAGAGTTGGACATTACTGAAGTGACTTAGCACACAAGTAAGCATAAAATAAGGAAGGGCAGCCCTTTCATACACCGTCATAGTTAGGCATTAGTTTAACAAAAAAAAAAAAAATGAAATTAAGCAAAATACTATAAAGGAAGAAGACACGTCAGTGTGGATGTTAAGAGAACATGGTAATAGAAAAAGAAAGATGTGAATGTGTTCCTTTAGTTTTTAAATATGCAAAATCAGTGTTTTAATATGAAACATCAAAATAAGTGAAGTAGGCCAATACACATCTGAGGTTTAATATAGACATTAAATGGCCTGCAGAAGTTAACAAGATAGAAAACACATTGCTCTGGGAGTGTCTGGGGGATTAGAACATACAGAGAGTAGACATCAGAGTGCATGTGGAAGAGATGGTAAGTACCAAACTAAAACTTTTCCATGTTTGTAGTCATGAACAAGATATCACATGTGTGAAACACAAAGAAAAAAGAATTGGACAATTTAAAGAGAGAAGGAACTATTATTTAATTTTGTCATATTTTCTTCTGTTAATTTAGCTAACACTGTTTGCAAAGTAGTGTAAGTGATGAAAAAAATCTGAGGAATAGAAATTACATGTTCATCACATACCAAAGCATGATATTCACAATACTCAGAAATTATAAAATTTATGAAGCAGTAATGAACAGAAGATTAAAGCCCTAGGAACTTTATTTAAAACATTTCTACTTACATAATTACAGGTGATAAAGCTTGTCATCTGCTTATATTTTTCTTCCCAATTTATAAATTATAAAAAAACATAAATTTGATGAAAAATTCATAAAATGTTTGCAGACATTCACATCTTGTATTTTGGTTAGATCTTTCTTTTTCACAAAAGAGAACTTCCACTAAAAAAAATTATATTAAAAAATAATGAAGAGATTCAAACAGGATTGTACTTTTCCTTTTCATTTGGTTTTCTTTTGTTATTGTTGTTTAGTTGCTTAGTGATGTCCATGGACTACAGCATGCCAGGTTTCCCTGTCCTTCACCATCTTTTGGAGTTTGCTCAAGAGCTGTCCATTGAGTTGGTGATACCATCCAACCATCTCATCTTCTGTCATCCCCTTCTGCTCACACTTTAATCTTTCCCAGCAACAGGGTCTTTTCAAATGAGTTATATCAAAAATATGGGACATATGACATATGACAAAATATGGGACCAGGTTATTAATGAAGGAGGTGGTAAGAAGTAATTGGATTCTAGATATATATAATATGCTGATTATATAGAATTTACTGATGAACTGTATATGAATTTGAGACAGAGAGAGAGGAAGGACTTAAACTTGTTTGCTATGGGGTTTGAGGAATTTGGAAAAAGGGAAATCCGTTAAGATAAGGAAGACTACAGGGGGATTAGGTCCTAGGTGTAATATGTTTGAGATGCTTCTTGGACAACTAAATGGTGATGTCAACTAGATGGTTTGATTTATAAGTTTGAATTTCAAGGAAAAAAAATCTAGCTTAAAGTTATCTATTTTGGAAATAACATATACTGGATAAGATTACTTTGGGAGTATGTGTAGCTAACAAGGAGAATATTTAGTGGTTAAGGATGAGGAAAAGAGGTAGGGAAGACTGAAAAGTGAGCCCAGAAAGATAAGAAAAAAATGGTCTATGCTACTTCTAAAGCCTACTGAAGAAGTATTGGAAGAAGGAGTATGTGCTTTAATAGAACCTATTGCTGCCTCATTCACATCGTTTGGACCTTCCTATTCTGAATGTTCCTGCCAACTTGTAGCTATTGATAACAACATTTCCATATCTAAGAATTATTTCTAAAACAAAGGAAAATTAACTCTGCATGAGCAGGAGCCAGAAATGATGAGTAATTAATACAATCCTCTTACTCAGATGCCCTTAATCAATGACTAGAGAGAGTCAGTGTATAAACCAGCTCTAAACTGATAAGTGGAAATAATGCTTATGTGAATGTTTGTAATGTTTCTATGAGTTTCCTCAATGAAATAAATTTCATTGGTGGCTGTTTAAATAATTAAATAATCCCTTCATTGACTGGATTTCCTTTCTTGTACCACTTTCCACTAACCTATTAGTGTTCCTTGAAATTTCTAAATAAATACTTTCATTTGAACCCTTATTCAGGGTCTGCATCAGGACAAATCCAAACTATTGCTGCTGAGAAGTTAAGGAAGATGAAAACACTGTTTGATTCTTGGAGTTAGAATTAGTGGCCTTGAGAACAGGCTCAAAGTTTTAGGAGATTACCTTCAACAAAGAAAGGAGGGAAATAAAGTGGAAATATCAATTATACTCTACTATTTAAGGGAGTTTTATAGTAAAGGGAAAAAGAAAGGTAGTTGGAAAGTAATATAGAATCAAGAGAGTTTCTTGTTTTATTTTAACATGATAAGAATTATAGCATGTTTGTGTTGATGGGACTGATCTAGTAGGCAGCGTAAAATAATGTAAGAAAAAGAAGAGGTAATTTCTGGAATAATACACTTATTTAGGAGGGCAGAGAATGAGGGGACAAGTTGGCAGGAACATGGACAGTTATCTATGGAAACCAAAGTAAAAATAGCACAAGGACTTGTTTGGATAAGTGAGTAGATGTGGCAGGAGTTTGTGAAATTCCTTTTCTGATTACTGTTTCACTGAAAGTTTTACATTTGTTTTAGGGTCAAAGGCTTCATTAACAAAAGAAACCCCTTGTTACACACAAATAAATAATTTCAATTTTTATAGAAGATTATTTGACTTCATTTCAATATACAGTCATTAAAGTGAAAGTGAAGTCACTCAGTCGTGTCTGACTCTTTGTGGCCCCTTAGACTGTAGCCTACCAGAATAATCTGCCCATGGGATTTTCCAGGCAAGAGTACTGGAGTGGGTTGCCATCAACAACAGAGAGAAGTAACAGCATATACATCACTGCACTGAATTGACAACTGTCACGTGAGCGGATGTTCCTCGGTTCTTTGTCTTGTCACAACAAAGATTTGGAGTGACAGACAATAAAGCCCTCGGTGCGTCACAGCTCTCGGGTCTTGGACAAACTGTTATAGCTCTTAGGTGAATCAGTGTTACAGCTCTATTTTATTTAGAAGATAGCAGGAGAATCCATCCTCAAAGCGTGAGGGCATGCCAACTCAAAGATTTGAAGGGAAGAGAGTGGAGGAGCGAGTGGGAAATGGGGAGAGAGAGAGAGAGGGAGAGAGAGAGGGAGAGAGAGAGGGAGAGAGAGAAAGAGCGCACACACGTGGGAGAGGAAGAGAGAGAGAGAGCGCACAAGGCTTTGGCTCCTCCTTTTATATGTTTTTCCTCCACCTGGGTCTGCCCTATGCAAATTGGGTTTAGCCAGGAGTGCTGTTTGTTCTATCTGAAGTCATCACTCTGGTCCTCAGACCTTCTTTTGTTCTATTTTCATGGGCTTTTCCTTTCCTTGTCTTTTAGCCACCACCATTTTGGACTCCTTTTCCCTATTCTACCTACCTAACACAACCTACATTCAGATTTGAATAGCTGAGGAAAGTCCCATGTTAACAGCAATCTTGAATCATATTTGGGAAAGGGTCCCAGGTGATGCTTCCACCTCACAGGAGAGAATTTGAATTGTAGTTTTGTGAGCTCCTGTCTGTCTAGTCAAGGCTATGGTTTTTCCAATAGTCATATACGAATGTGAAAGTTAGACTGTGAAGAAAGCTGAGCGCCAAAGAATTGATGATTTGAAGGAATGATGCTAAAACTGAAGCTCTAGTACTTTGGTCACCTCATGAGAAGCATTGACTCATTGGAAAAGACTCTGATGCTGGGAAGGATTGGGGGCAGGAGGAGAAGGGGACGACAGAGGATGAGATGGCTGGATGGCATCATGGACTCGATGGACATGAGTCTGAGTGAACTCTGAGAGATGGTAATGAACAGGGAAGCCTGGCCTGCTGCAATTCATGGGGTCACAAAGAGTCATACGACTTAGTGACTGAACTGAACTTAACTAAACTGAGCTCATGTTTATAATCCCAGGCCATAAACTGATATTATCATTGATTTGCACACAAAAATGCAGATCTGGTTCTGCTTTAACTTTTACAATGCTGTTTGTTTCACCCTGTGAGTCACAAGACTTCTTAGACACCAAGGGGCTGGCCAGGCCCTCAAGGGGTTATGAGATTTCAAGACCCACTCCCTTTGTTATCTAAAGTGCCACTTGACTTGCTGATAACAACTGATGTGCTTTAAGGCAGGCATGTAGTCCAGGTAGGGTCCAGGCAAGGTCAGAATTTGATTAGAGGCCTTCTCCCCTACCTCTGAAGCCTGAGCAGGACTATCTCCATTTTTATTTCCCTAACAGTTACTTCTGTTTTATTTACTAATTGTGAGATAGGGGAGGAGGTGTAATGGTTAGAGGAAGCTGCAGAAAGTAGAAAATAGGTAGTGAGCAAAATGAATTTGATTAAGGTAATAAAATATTATATTTTTAAACTTGAAGTCTGTTTAAATTCTGTGCTTATGAAGTGAGAGAAACCAATAGATACAGTTCTGTGTGCTTTTTTTTCCACTTTCTGTCACTTACATTCAACTGCAAAGTAATAGGCACAAAGCAGATGGAGAATTACATTTATCTAGGCTTGATATGCCAAAGTGTTTGACTGTGTGGATCACAATCAACTGTGGAAAATTCTGAAAGAGATGGGAATACCAGGCCACCTGACCTGCCTCTTGAGAAACCTATATGCAGGTCAGGAAGCAACAGTTAGAACTGGACATGGAACAACAGAATGGTTCCAAATAGGAAAAGGAGTGCGTCAAGGCTGTATATTGTCACTCTGCTTATTTAACTTATATGCAGAGTACATCATGAGAAACGCTGGGCTGGAAGAAGCACAGCTGGAATCAAGATTGCCGGGAGAAATATCAATCACCTCAGATATGCAGATGACACCACCTTACGGCAGAAAGTGAAGAGGAACTAAGAAGCCTCTTGATGAAAGTGAAAGAGGAGAGTGAAATGTTGGCTGAAAGCTCAACATTCAGAAAATGAAGATCATGGCAACTGGTCCTATCACTTTATGGGAAATAGATGTGGAAATAGTGTCAGAATTTATTTTTGGGGGCTCCAAAATCACTGCAGATGGTGACTGCAGCCATGAAATTAAAAGACATTTAGTCCTTGGAAGGAAAATTATGACCAATCTACACAGAATATTCAAAAGTAGAGATATTACTTTGCCAACAAATGTCTGCCTAGTCAAAGCTACGGTTTTTTCAGTAGTCATGTATGGATGTGAGAGTTGGACTGTGAAGAAAGCTGACTGCCAAAGAATTGATGCTTTTGAACTGTGGTGTTGGAGAAGACTCCTGAGAGTCCCTTGGACTGCAAGGAGATCCAACCAGTCCATTCTAAAGGAGATCAGTCCTTGGTGTTCATTGGAAGGACTGATGCTGAAGCTGAAACTCTAATACTTTGGCCACATCATGCGAAGAGTTGACTTATTGGAAAAGATTCTGATGGTGGGAGGGATTGGGGGCAGAAGGAGAAGGGGATGACAGAGGATGAGATGGCTGGATGGCATCACCCACTCGATGGACATTAGTTTCAGTGAACTCCGGGAGTTGGTGATGGACAGGGAGGCTTGGCGTACTGCAATTCATATGGTAGCAAAGAGTCGGACACGACTGAGTGACTGAACTGAACTGAACTGAGGCTTGATATTGTTTTCAATAAATGTGTTCAAAAGATAGAGTACATCATGAGAAACGCTGGGCTGGAAGAAGCACAGCTGGAATCAAGATTGCCGGGAGAAATATCAATCACCTCAGATATGCAGATGACACCACCTTACGGCAGAAAGTGAAGAGGAACTAAGAAGCCTCTTGATGAAAGTGAAAGAGGAGAGTGAAATGTTGGCTGAAAGCTCAACATTCAGAAAATGAAGATCATGGCAACTGGTCCTATCACTTTATGGGAAATAGATGTGGAAATAGTGTCAGAATTTATTTTTGGGGGCTCCAAAATCACTGCAGATGGTGACTGCAGCCATGAAATTAAAAGACATTTAGTCCTTGGAAGGAAAATTATGACCAATCTACACAGAATATTCAAAAGTAGAGATATTACTTTGCCAACAAATGTCTGCCTAGTCAAAGCTACGGTTTTTTCAGTAGTCATGTATGGATGTGAGAGTTGGACTGTGAAGAAAGCTGACTGCCAAAGAATTGATGCTTTTGAACTGTGGTGTTGGAGAAGACTCCTGAGAGTCCCTTGGACTGCAAGGAGATCCAACCAGTCCATTCTAAAGGAGATCAGTCCTTGGTGTTCATTGGAAGGACTGATGCTGAAGCTGAAACTCTAATACTTTGGCCACATCATGCGAAGAGTTGACTTATTGGAAAAGATTCTGATGGTGGGAGGGATTGGGGGCAGAAGGAGAAGGGGATGACAGAGGATGAGATGGCTGGATGGCATCACCCACTCGATGGACATTAGTTTCAGTGAACTCCGGGAGTTGGTGATGGACAGGGAGGCTTGGCGTACTGCAATTCATATGGTAGCAAAGAGTCGGACACGACTGAGTGACTGAACTGAACTGAACTGAGGCTTGATATTGTTTTCAATAAATGTGTTCAAAAGAAAGAGAAGTATAAAAAAGGATGATTAAAATGCTGGAACATAGAATATAAGATAGGTGAGGAAAAAAAGAAAAAAAATGATGTGTTATATCAATGGATTGAAAGCTCCCAAAAGTCATGTAATTGTTGGAGTCAGAAGTCTACAAGAAGTAAACTGAAAATACAGGAGACAGAAGTCAGGACAGTGAGATGCCTACACTGAGATTATGGGCAAAGAGTACAATTATTGTTAGCAATATAAATATTTCAGACTTTCAGGCCATAAAGTCTGTGTCACATTTACTCAACCCTGCTGTTGTGGCTGAAGAACAGTCACAGACAATATATAAATTAGTGGGCATGGTTGTGTTCCAGTAAAACTTATTTATTAAAAAAGTAGAATACATAGGACTGAAGAATTCAAGATGAATATGCAATAGTCAATTGCTTTTCTATCTACCAGCAAAGAAAAAGTAGAATGCTAACAAGCATGAAGGGGAAATTAACAATAACACAATAATAGTGGGAGACTTTAATACCCCACTCACACATATGGATAGATCAACTAAGCAGAAAATTAACAAGGAAACACAAACTTTAAATGATACAATAGACCAGTTAGATCTAATTGATATCTATAGGACATTTCACCCCCAAACAATGAATTTCACCTTTTTCTCAGGTGCACATTGAACCTTCTCCAGGATAGGTTACATCCTGGGCCATAAATCTAGCCTTGGTAAATTCAAAAAAATTGAAATCATTCCAAGCATATTCTCTGACTACAATGAAGTAAGATTAGATGTCGATTACAGGAGAAAAACTATTAAAAATTCCAACATATGGAGGTTGAACAACACACTGCTGAATCACCAAAAAATCACAGAAGAAATCAAAATATGCATAGAATAAAAATGAAAACACAACAACCCCAAAACTATGGGACACCATACAAGCAGTGCTAAGGGAAAGGTTCATAGCAATACAGGCTTACCTCAAGAAACAAGGAAAAAAGTCAAAGAAATAACCTAACTCTATACTTAAAGCAACTAGAAAAGGAATAAATGAAGAACCCCGTGGTTAGTAGAAGGAAAGGAATTTTAAAAATTAAGGCAAAAATAAATGCAAAAGAAACAAAAGCAACCATAGCAAAAATCAAAAAGCTAAAAGCTGGTTCTTTGAAAAGTTAAGTAAAATTGACAAATCATTAGCCAGACTCATCAAGAAACAAAGGGAGAAGAATCAAATCAATAAAATTAGAAATAAAAATGGAGAAATCACAACAGACAACACAGAAATACAAAGGATCATTAAGAGACTAATATCAGCAATTATATGCCAATAAAATGAACAACATGGAAGAAATGGACAAATTCTTAGAAAAGTACAACTTTCCAAAATTGAACCAGGAAGAAATAGAAAATCTTAACAGACCCATCACAAGCATGGAAATTGAAACACTAATCAGAAACCTTCCAGCAAAGAAAAGCCCAGGTCCAGATGGCTTTACAGCTGTATTCTACCAAAAATTTAGAGAAGAGCTAACACCTATCCTACTCAAACTCTTCCAGAAAATTGCAGAGGAAGGTAACCTTCCAAACTCATTCTATGAGGCCACCATCACCCTAATACCAAAACCTGACAAAGATGCCGTAAAAAAAGAAAACTATAGGCCAATATCACTGATGAACATAGATGCAAAAATCCTTAACAAAATTCTAGCAATCAGAATCCAACAACACATTTTCAATATCTGCAAATCAATCAATGTAATACACTACATTAACAAATTGAAAAATAAAAGCCATATGATTATCTCAATAGATGCAGAGAAAGCCTTTAACAAAATTCAACATCAATTTATGTTAAAAACTCTCCAGAAAGCAGGAATAGAAGGAACATACCTCAACATAATAAACGCTATATATGACAAACTCACAGCAAACATTATCCTCAATGGTGACTAATTGAAAGCATTTCCCCTAAAGTCAGGAACAAGACAAGGGTTCCCACTCTCATCACTACTATTCAACATAGTTTTGGAAATTTTGGCCACAGCAATCAGAGCAGAAAAAGAAATAAAAGGAATCCAGATTGGAAAAGAAGAAGCAAAATTCTCACTGCATGCAGATGATATGACCCTTTATATAGAAACCCTAAAGACTACACCAGAAAATTAATAGAGCTAATCAGTGAATATAGTAAAGTTTCTGGATATAAAATTAACACACAGAAATCCCTTGCATTCCTATACACTAACAATGACAAAACAGAAAGAGAAATTAAGGAAACAATTCCATTCACCATTGCAACAAAAAGAATAAAATACTTAGGAATATATCTACCTAAAAAGCAAAAAACCTATATATAGAAAACTATAAAACACTGATGAAAGAAATCAGAGGACACAAATAGATTGGAAGAATCATTATAGTGAAAATGAATATACTACCCAAAAGCAATCTATAAATTCAGTGCAATCTCTATTAAGCTAAAAACGGCATTTTTTCTGAGAACCAGAACAAATTCACAATTTGTATGGAAATACAAAAAACCTGGAGTAGCCTTAGCAATCTTGAGAAAGAAGAATGGAACTGGAGGAATCAACCTGCCTGACTTCAGACTATACTACAAAGCTACAGTCATCAAGACAGTATGGTACTGGCACAAAGACAGAAATACAGATCAATGAAACAAAATAGAAAACCCAGAAATAAATCCACACATCTATGGACACCTTATCTTTGACAAAGGAGGCAAGAATACACAGTGGAGAAAAGACAATCTCTTCAACAAGGGGTGCTGGGAAAACTGGTCAACCACAAGTAAAAAAATGAAACTAGAACACTTTCTAACACAATACCAAAAATAAATTCAAAATGGATTAAAGATCTAAATGTAAAACCAGAAAATATACAACTCCTAGAGGAAAACATAGGCAAAACACTGACATAAATCACAGCAGGATCCTCTATGATCTATCTTCAAGAGTAATGGAAATAAAAGCAAAAAAAAAAAAGGGACCTAATTAAACTTAAAAGCTTTTGCACAATGAAAGAAAACTATAAGCAAAGTGAAAAGACAGCCTTCAGGATGGGAGAAAATAATAGAAATGAGGCAACTGACAAAGAATGAATCTCAAAAATATACAAGCAACTCCTGCAGGTCAATTCCAGAAAAATAAACGACCGAATCAAAAAAGGGCCAAAGAACTAAACATACATTTCTCCAAAAACATACAGATGGCTAACAAACACATGAAAAGATGCTCAACATCATTCATTATCAGAGAAATGCAAATGAAAACTACAATGAGGCACCATTTCACGCCAGTCAGAATGGCTGCTATCCAAAAGTCTACAAACAAGAAATGCTGAAGAGGATGTGGAAAAAAGGGAACCCTCTTATACTGTTGGTGGGAATGCAAACTAGTACAGCCACTATGGAGAACAGTGTGGAGAGTCCTTGAAAAATTGAAAATAGAACTGCCATATGACCCAGTATCCCACTGCTGGGCATACACACTGAGGAAACCAGAACTGAAAGAGACGTGTACCCCAGTGTTCATCGCAGCACTGCTTATAATAGTCATGACATGGAAGCAACCTAGATGTCCATCAGCAGATGAATGCATAAGAAAGCCGTGGTACCTATACACAATGGAGTATTACTCAGCCATTAAAAAGAATACATTTGAATCAGTTCTAATGAGGTGGATGAAACTGGAGCCTATTATACAGAGTGAAGTAAGTCAGAAAGAGAAACATCAATATAGTATACTGTATGGAATTTAGAAAGATAGTAACAATAACCCTGTATGAGAGACAGCAAAAGAGATACATATGTATAGAACAGTCTTTTGGACTCTGGGAGAGGGTGAGGGTGGGATGATTTGGGAGAATGGCATTGAAACATGTATATTATCATATGTTAAACAGATTGCCTGTCCAGATTCTATGCATGAGACAGGGTGCTCAGGGCTGGTGCATTGGGATGACCCGGAGGGATGGGATGGGAAGTGAGGTGGGAGAGGGGTTCAGGATAGGGAACACATGTACATCCATGGCTGATTCATGTCAATATATGGCAAAACCAATACAATATTGTAAAGTAATTAGCCTCCAATTAAAATAAATAAATTTATTAACAAAATTAAAATTTATCAGTAAAAAAAGAAAAAAGAAATACAATTTACATTGGCAATCCCCAAAATGTAATACTAGGTATAAGTCTAATGAAGTAAGTACAAGATATGTATGAGGAAAAATTAAAAATTCCAATGAAAGAAAGGCAGAATTAAATAAAAGAGATACTTCATGTTCATGGATAAGAAGATAATATCATCAAAATGTCAGTTCTTTTCTACCTTAGCTACAGATTCGATGCAACCCCAATGAAAATCCCAGCAATTTATTTTGTGAATATAAACAAACTGACTGTAAGGTTTATATAAGGGTGCAAAATACCGAGAATTGCCAACACGATATTGAAGATAAAGAACAAAGTTGGAGGACTGACAATACCCAATCTCAAGACTTACTATAAAGCTTACTATAATGTGATACTGGCAAAGGAAAGGAGAAATAGATTCATGGAGAAGAATAAAGGACCAAGTCAATATACACCTAGTCAACTATCTTTGACAAAGGAGCAAAGGCAAATAAAATGGAACAAAGATGGTCTTTTAACAAATGGTACTAGAGCAACTGGACATTCATATGTAACAAGATGAATCTAGACACACACCTTATACCCTTTATAAGAATTAGCTCAATATAGTTCATAGATCAAAATATAAAAAACTAGAGGTTAACAGGAAAAAACCTAGATGACCTTGAATTTGGCAGAGATTAACTTCTACTCCAAAGCATGATCCATGAAATAAGTAATAGATTATCTCAAATTCATTAAAAAGAAAAACTTCTCTGTGAAAGACTATGTCAAGGGAATAAGCAGACAAACCACAGACAGGGAGAAAATATTTACAAAATACATGTCTAATGAAAGACTGTTATCCAAGATATACAAAGAATGCTTAAAGCTCAATAATAAGAAAGCAAGCAACTCGATTACAAAACAGACCAAAAACCTGAACAGATACCTCACCACAGAAGATATACAGGGCAAGTAAGCATATGTAAAGATGTTCAGCATCATATGTCATCAGGGAATTTCAGGTTTAAACAACGAGATATCAATATATATCTATTGGAATGACCAACAGTCAGAAGTCTGACACACCAAATTCTGGCAAGAATGTGAAGCAACCAGAACTCCCATTTATCTCTGGTGCAATAGAAAATGGTACCACTTTAGAAGACAGTATGGTAATTTTTTACAAAATTAATCATACTCCTACCATATGATTCTATTCAATAATTACACTCATTGATATTTATTCAAATGAGTTGATACTATGTCTATAGAAAAAAAAAACCCTGCACATGGATGGTTAGAGCAGTTTTATTCATAATTGCCAAAATTTACAAGCAACACAGATATCCCTCAATTTTATTGTTATTGTTGTTTAGTCACTAAGTTGTGTCCAATTCTGTGTTACCCCACGGACTGTAGCCTGCCAGGCTCCTCCTCTGGAAGGTAAGCATACTGGAGTGAGTTGCTAATTTCCTTCTCTAGGAGATTTTCCCAACCTGGGGGTCAAACCCACATCTCCTGCATTGCAGTTGGATTCTTTATCACTGAGACACCTGGGAGGCCCTTATCCTTCAATAGATGAATGAGTAAATAAACTGTGGTACATCCAAACAATGCAATAGTATTCAGTATTAAAAAGTGAATTATCCAGTAATGTAAAGACAGAGGGTACTTAAATGTGTATTACTAAGTGAAAGAAACAAATATAGTAATCAATAGTAAACTATATGACATTTTGGAAAAGGCAAAATTATGAAGAGTGTAAAAAGAATAGTGGTTTCCAGGGATTAGCAGGGAGGGAGGGATGGATAGGCAAAGCACACAAGCCTTCCAGCAGTGAAGGAATTCTGCATAATACTACAATGGTGGATGAATGTCACTAGGCATTTGTCAAAACTCATAATGCAAAACACCTAGAGTAAACTCTAATGTCCTTATAGGTTCATTGACTGTAAAAAAATGTACCACTCTGATGAGTAAAGTTGCTAGTAGGAGTTTCTGTATATATGGGGACAGGATGTGTACATATGGACATTTTCTATATTTTTAAATTATTCTTCTGTGAACCTGAAATTACTTTTAAAAATAAAACCTATTAAAAAAAATAAACAAGTGACTGACCTGGCCCAAGTCCATAATTTGCCATCCTCTGATCTATAGTATGTCCATGAGCCTGAGTCACTGAAGTAGGATGGAATACAAGACTATTGAAGGAGGGGAAATCAAGGAATGGAGAGCCTGAGTGTTGAAAGAGCCATCAGTGTGGATACTAACTTAACTCAGACCCATAAAAGTGATGTTGGGGAAAGTGACAATGAACCTTGTGCTCTAGAGTTTAAAGAGTGAAGGAAGTGAATCTAGTGTTAGTAAATGGTTTCATAAATGTGTGATAGAACAATCTTTTTTTCTTTACAACAAACAAGTATCCTAAATACCTGAATCTTGAGTATTATTAAGATGACATTCAAAGGCAAAGAATCTTTCCTCAAGTTTTAAAGAAATGAAGAACTATAACCAAACAATCAAACTTAAATTAAATAAAAATGTTGAAAATTTATGAATTATGAGTCTGGTACTAGATCAGACTTCCTCCATCTATGACATCAATATCCATGAACACTGATTAATCTTGGTAAACTCTAATGTTAGAGTTGTTTGGGGACAAACTGGTTTGGGTACATTTAGTTTTAATTCTTAATAACTTACTTAACCTTGTGATTTTTTCCTTTTTGTATTTCATATTCATTTTACTTTTATTTATTTTGATTTAAAGATATGCTTCCCTGGTAACTCAGTTGTAAAACATTCACCTGTTGATGCAGGAGTTGTAGATTTGACGCCTGGGTTGGGAAGATCCTCTGAAGAAGGAAGTAGCAACCCACTCCAGTATGCTTGCCTGGGAAATCCCAGGGATAGAAGCTCCTGGTGGGTTACAATCCATGGGGTCACAAAAAAGTCAGACATGACTTAGTGACTAACCAACAAAGATCTGCTAAATTCAATAATTATTTAAAACTATAATTAAACTAACTTTAGTCTCTGTCTTCTCAAAACTCCATAAAAATCTAGCTGACTGGCTAATAACGTATATCTCTTTTTACAACCTCAGATTTGTAGAAATGTGTCTTAGTCTTAAACTGATGTCAGCCATAGCTGGTTAGCTGTCATGAAGGCAGAAATAAAGATAAGAGACACTTAGAGGAGGTTTTGTTTCCAAATGATTACTCATAACCATAGACTGTAACGTTAAGATGTATGGGCCTGTGGATTAATCTTTTTATCAATTTATATTCTTTTATCCACCCTCACCTTTTTACCACTTAAAGTTCTTGATATTTTTTTGGTTAGAATTGCAATTTCTCAAATTATAGCTTAGTAAAATTACTTGTTTAGAATTTAAGTGAATGTATTTATAAATAAATACAGTTTTCTTATATTCCTCACTAGATGTCATTTACTTTGACTAAATTTACTTAAATCACTTTGACTTACAGAAAAAGTCCAGGCATTTATATTTCTTTGCTCAGCTGACATTCTGATGTACTAAAAGGACATCAACATTTTTCCAAAGTGCATCTTTTCAAAATCAGGAGAAAAGAAAGGCTTTCATTTTCTTTTTTTTAAATTAAAGTATTTTTCACCTTAAGGAGTTTGGGAAATTGTTATAAGTGACTCATAATGTTCTTAAATTCCATAAGCTGTAGCCATAAGGTACAAAATACTGTCAACTGTAGTAATATAAAGGGTCATTAAATATCAAAAGTCATTGCTTTTTTTGGTGCACATTCAAGCCTATGTGATTGGGTGTCTCCTACTGATGATATAATGCACTGTCCTGTGTATTAGAGGAAGATGCTCTTGCCACAGTGGAGAAAGGGCATTCTTTTGGAGGAGAGTTTCCTAGGACCTTTCCTGTGTAGAGTCACATGTACTTTTTTAAGTCCTCATGTGACCAGTATATTGGCCACCTGGCTGGCTAAGGTTTCAAAAAGTTTCAAAAACTCTTTTTTATTCTTAGAAGGCAAGATTTTGGGTAGATGTTTTTAATTTAAAAATGACTTTACCTGTTCAAAGAATCTGTTTCTAATTACATATTAAAAGATATTTTTCCTATTCATTTTAGAATGACATGACATAATAGGTGGAAGGATGATAGCTCTTATTGTGTATAGTGGGAAACTTTTGCTGCTGTTTTGTACAAAGAAAAAGGTTTCCTATATGTTTATTGCAATCTTCATATCGGAGAAAGGATATTCAGGAAGAAAACCCTACTTTTGTAGTATGTGTGTGTACAAGGGCTTAACACCCCTTACAGATATATATATGTATTGTTTTATATATATATATATATAAATTCATTAGTTGCAATGACAAGCACCTATGCGTGTTCTTGAAGAACAGAATTACTGGCATGCAGAAGCTTCCAAATGATTGGCTCTAAGATTTTTAATGATATCTATAGTTATTCAGTTATTTGAAACAAAACTACTTAATGGACTAAAAATGTATGGTAATAGGAATTTCAGGTCACTTGTTGTAAGTGTGTTGTAAAAATAGTTTAGTACCTAGCCTGTTTCATATTCTGTCTTCATTCTATATTTTTAAAAAGTAGATAAAACATTGGCTTTGACTTAGCATATGCTGGGTTAAATTCTTACTCATTTTACCTTGCAGAGTGGATGACAGAGAACAAGTATTCTAATTACTTCAAAAATTACCTGTTATTCAGAAGAGGGACATGTTAAAACAATCACAGTATATTAATATATGGTAGACCTTGAAGTTAAGAGCACATTTCTAAAAGGTACATCATAATTCTAAGAATGTGTGTGTATATGTGTACATACATTAGTATTTAGTATTCATGGACTAACTACTGAAAATGATTTCATACATTATGCAATCTAGAGTCTATAAGGAAAAAGAAAGTGGAATGACTAGGGCACACTTTACGTCTAAAGATAGAGGATACTATCTTTTTCTGATATTAAGGTAAAGCCATGCATATTTTAGCCTTCATGAAATGTAACTTATCTGAGGAATTAGGCAGATGAAATTTACTTTTAAAATTTTCTACTCAAAGCATTGTGCTAGGTATTAGGATGACAAAAGATACAAAGAAGAATGAAAAAAAATTTTTAGTGTAGATCGGGTCTCAAAATAGCATTGGGAAACTAAGCATATTGTATTACATTCTTGCAGATTTATGATGAAGCGTAGCATATTAATGGTTGTGGCAAGCTCTGATGGCAATGTGTTTGTTTAACTTGAAGATAGAAATTCCCAAGGACTCTTCTTTGGTAAAAACAAAACAAACAAAAAAATCCAACTGTTAATTTCACCAGCAACCTCTGTTTGACAAACAGACTTTGGGAAATCCTGGGCTACAATAACATTAGTTCAAAACCACCTCTCCCCACCCGCCGCACCTCCCATCTCCTCTGTCCAGGCATAGTTAAACAGATACCTCAAGGCAGGATCTCCTTGACTTGCATGTCAACAGCCAAAGCTAACAATAGGAGTTTTGTTTACTTACCTCCTTGTAACCAAAGTGGATGCATTGCTTTTTCTCATAATTCTCGTTTAGAAGATTCTGACTATACAGTTTGAAATACTATCAAGTAAACAGATGGAATTTACATTATTAGCAAGTTTCTATCTTCCCTCCCAGGTGCTGAGCATATTCATAGTGACTTTGTAGGGTCACCAAGTGACCAAACCAAACCATTAGGGACCTGGAGGAAGAAGGGGCATTTCAGAACTACAATACCAAGATTCATGTGTCGTTCACAACTTAGCCTAAATCATCAACTTACCCTGCCCTGAGGACCATGACTGCAGAACTTTTAATTAGCAGTATTTTATCAAATAGACATAAAACAGGACAAACATTTTTCTTTCAGCAAAAATACTTAAATTGCTTTCAAGCTAGATGGTAAGAGTATCTATTATCTGTCATTAAAATGACTACAAACGTCTCATAACTGTTTTCCATGTATCCACTCATATTCCCATCTCTGAAGGGCTTTCACAGCTAAAGGGACCCTTGTAAAATAGGTTGCTTGGTCTTCTATTCACAGCTCTTATGCTGCTGCTGCTAAGTCGCTTCAGTCGTGTCTGCCTCTATGCGACCCCATAGACAGCAGCCCACCAGGCTCTTCTGTCCCTGGGATTCTCCAGGCAAGAATACTGGAGTGGGTTGCTAGTTTCTTCTCCCACAACCCTTATATGCCTCTCCATTTCAAAGAAAAAGACCAAAATTCTCAAATGTTCAACCAGGCCCTACACAGCCTGGTACCTTTGTTACTGATTCCAAGCTCATTCTGCTCACCGCATAACAGGGCAGTAAATCCAAAGACAGAGTGTTGGGGCAAGGAATAACGGCTTTATTGGGAGAGCCAGGAGTCTGAGATAGTGGTGGACTACCAGCATCTGTCTGAGAGAATCAGTTTACTGGGGTGTGGATGCTAGTTTCTTTTATAGAACAAAGTAGGGGGTGGGGGTTAGGGGGTGATGGGAAGTGAGGAGGTAAAGTAAAAAGGACATAGGTTTTTGCAAATATTTCCTGGTTTTGGCCAGGCTCCTGAAGGTGATGTCTTAATTTCTTCTTTGCTGCACCCATCACAGGTGGGCTGGGTCAAGATGTTTACTGTGAACTAAACGAAGGTAGTTTAGTCTTACATTCAGGCATGGGAGGGGGTGATGCAGGGTTCTCTGAGATAGGCCATTATGTATACTTTAAGCTATAGGCAACGTCATTTAGCAAAAACAATAAAATACAAAGGTTAAAGTAAAAGAAGCAGGTCTATATAGAAATCAGATTTGTTATCCCTTATTACATCTTCACCAGAATTATCCTTGGTGGCTTAGATGGTAAAGAATCCACCTGCAATGTGGGAGACCTGGGTTCAGTCCTTGGGTTGGGAAGATCCCCTGGGAGAGGGCATGGCAATTCACTCCAGTATTCTTTCCTGGAGAATCCCCATGGACAAAGGAGCCTGGCGAGCTATACTCCATGGGGTCGCAGAGTCATACGTGACTGAGTGACCACACACGGTACATTACATCTTCATTCCATCTCACTTCCTACCCCTCTCCCCTCTATTCTCCTTATCCAGTCACACTAACCTTGTTGTTTCATAGTCTCCCCAGATGACATGGTCTTCCTCCAGAATAATGCATGGCCAACTTCCTCACTTCTTTAAAGTCACTGCTCAAGTATTAGTTTCACAGTATTACCTAACCTGGCCAGCTATTTAAAGTTGCAGCTCCCCTGAGAACTTCCAGTCCTTCTTATCCTGCTTTACTTTTGTCCAAAGCATATATCATTTTCTAAAATACCACACATTTACATATTTATTATGTTTCTTGTTTATAATCTGCCTCCTCTGCTAGAATTTAAATTCAGTGAGGTCCAGGATTTTTATACGTCTGTTTAGGGTTTGGCATCATTTGTTCGTTGCTGTATTCTGAACACCTAGAACATTGCTGACACATAGCAGATGGTCAAGAAATATTTGTTGGCCAAATGAGTACATGAATGGATAAGAAAAATATTTCCCACTTGTTTGAAGACAAAATTCATCAATCTAGATCATTTTTAAATAAACAAATAGAGTGATTTACAAGATAGAAAAATGTAGCTTTAACCCAGGTATTTGTTTCATTAATTTCTTTTTAAAGAGGCAAATTATGAAATTCCTCACAGTTCAAGTCCTTGTATAGTTAAACATTACTTGGGTATTTGTTGGTGGTTTTGAGTGGGAGTCTTTAAGCTCATCTAGATAAATGCCATAGGCTCTTGAAACCAATATTGTTCCTTCTGAATGGGCTGCAGATATTTTCTCCAATATTGCATTAGCCTATAAAAGTCATAATAGAGGCCAGGGTTTCAAAAGGCACAGGGAACATGAGTTTCATACAAAAGGAAACTAAATAAGTTTTGGTACTATTTATTTTCTCCATTTCCCCCAAATGTTGTGAGAAAACGCTCTTAACTGAATGTAATGGCAGTTTCTTCATGGGGGCCTGGGTGGGAGAGGCAAGGTTCAGGCTTAAATTATGTGTTCTCAGAGGAGGATTAGAGGACTCTGAGCAACAACTGTGGAGTGAGGGAGGTTAGAGAGCTGGCAAATCTGGGGAAACACACACACACACACACATGCACTGTATGCCAGATGTACACAGCTGTGTCCACCACTGATAATCCTTCTGCATGAACAAGCCAGTTGCTTCCTAGAGCACCCTGGAAGGGGGCTTAGTACATAGGAAAAATCAAAAAGTCAGAGTCTTATTTAGAAGTTCTTTGCACATTGCTTTACTTTTGTCCTTTTCAATGATGCCTCTGCTTCTTTGGTTAATTGGTTGATGGCAGCTTTTGGTCTTCCACATATAAAGTAGTCAGCCAAATTCTAAGTGAAAAACAGTTTTTGTGTATTGACTTATTTCTTTTGCTTTGCTCATTTTCTTTCTTTCTTTCTTTTTTTTGCTATTAAGAAAAAAAGCTCATAGTTTTTTAATAACCAAAAATAAAGCTCAAGGGATGCTCCAGTCACCTCTTTTCTGGCAATCTGAAAATATAATTCTCTATGCATGCATACGAAGTTACTTAAGGTGTGTCCAACACTTTGCGACCCTATGGGCTATAGCCCTCTGTCCATGGGATTTGGGGCAAAAACACTGAAGTGGGTTGCCATCCCCTCTTTCATGAGATCTTCATGACCCAGGGATCAAATGCGTGTCTCTTATTTCTACTGCTGACTCATTGGAAAAGACTTTGATGCTGGGAGGGATTAGGGGCAGAAGAAGGGGATGACTGAGGATGAGATGGCAGGATGGCATCACTGACTCGATGGATGCAAGTCTGAGTGAACTCCGGGAGTTAGTGATGGACAAGGAGGCCTGGCGTGCTGCAATTCATGGGGTCGCAGAGAGTTGGACATGACTGAGCGACTGAACTGAACTGAAGCAGGCAGATTCTATATCACTGGCACCACCTGGGAAGCTCTGTAATTCTATCTCAGTTCAGTTCAGTCATTCAGTCATGCCTGACTCTTTGCAATCCCATGGACTAGAGCACCCCATGGTTCCCTGTTCATCACCAACTCCTGGAGCTTTCTCAAACTCATGCCCATTGAGTCTGTGATGTCATCCAACGATCTCATCCCTGTTATCCTCTTCTCCTCCTGCCTTCCATCTTTCCCAGCATCAGGGTCTTTTCCATTGAGTCAGTTCTTTGCATCAAGTGGTCAAAGTATTGGAATTACAGCTTCAGCATCAGTCCTTCCAATGAATATTCAGGACTGATTTCCTTTAGGAGGGACTGGTTTGATCTTCTTGTAGTCCAAGGGGCTCTCAAGAGTTTTCTCCAAGACCACAGTTCAAAAGCATCAATTATTCAGTGCTCAGCTTTCTTTATAGTCCAACTCTCAAATCCATACATGACTACTGGAAAAACCATAGCCTTGACTAGATGGACCTTGTCAGCAAGGTAATGTCTCTGATTTATAATATGCTGTCTAAGCTGGTCATAGCTTTTCTTCCAAGGAGTAAGTGTCTTTTAATTTCATGGCTGCAGTCACCATCTGCAGTGATTTTGAAGCCCCACAAAATAAAAAGTCTGTCACTGTTTCCATTGTTTCCCCATCTATTTGCCATGAAGTGATGGGACTGGATGCAATGATCTTAGTTTTCTGAATGTTTTTTTCTCCTCTTTCACTTTCATCAAGAGGCTCTTTACTTCCTCTTTGCTTTCTGCCATAGTGTTGTCATTTGAGTGTATCTGAGATTATTGATATTTTCCTCAGTAATCTTGATTCCAGCTTGTGTTTCATCCAGCCTGGCATTTCATATGATATACTCTGCATATAAGTTAAATAAGTAGTGACAATATACAGCCTTGATGTGCTCCTTTCCCAGTTTGGAACAGTCTGTTATTCCATGTCTGGTTTCTACTGTTGCTTCTTGATCTGCTTACAGATTTCTCAGTATTCAGGACTGATTTCCTTTAGGAGGGACTGGTTTGATCTTCTTGTAGTCCAAGGGGCTCTCAAGAGTTTTCTCCAAGACCACAGTTCAAAAGCATCAATTATTCAGTGCTCAGCTTTCTTTATAGTCCAACTCTCAAATCCATACATGACTACTGGAAAAACCATAGCCTTGACTAGATGGACCTTGTCAGCAAGGTAATGTCTCTGATTTATAATATGCTGTCTAAGCTGGTCATAGCTTTTCTTCCAAGGAGTAAGTGTCTTTTAATTTCATGGCTGCAGTCACCATCTGCAGTGATTTTGAAGCCCCACAAAATAAAAAGTCTGTCACTGTTTCCATTGTTTCCCCATCTATTTGCCATGAAGTGATGGGACTGGATGCAATGATCTTAGTTTTCTGAATGTTTTTTTCTCCTCTTTCACTTTCATCAAGAGGCTCTTTACTTCCTCTTTGCTTTCTGCCATAGTGTTGTCATTTGAGTGTATCTGAGATTATTGATATTTTCCTCAGTAATCTTGATTCCAGCTTGTGTTTCATCCAGCCTGGCATTTCATATGATATACTCTGCATATAAGTTAAATAAGTAGTGACAATATACAGCCTTGATGTGCTCCTTTCCCAGTTTGGAACAGTCTGTTATTCCATGTCTGGTTTCTACTGTTGCTTCTTGATCTGCTTACAGATTTCTCAGGCGAGAGGTAAGGTGGTCTGGTATTCCCATCTCTTGAAGAATTTTCCATAATTTGTTGTGATCTACACAGTCAAAGGCTTTGGCATAGTCAATAAAGGAGAGGTAGATGTTTTTCTGGAATTCTCTTTTTCTATGCTGCAACAGATGTTGGCTATTTGATTCCTGGTTCCTCTGCCTTTTCTAAAATGAACTTGAACATCTAGAAGTTCATAGTTCATGTACTGTTTAAGCCTAGCTTGGAAAATTTTGAGCATTACTTTGTTAGCATGTGAGATGAGTGCAATTGTGTGGTAGTTTGAATATTCTTTGACATTGCCTTTCCTTGGTATTGGCATGACAACTGATCTTTTCCAGTCCTGTGGCCACTGCTGAGTTTTCCAAATTTTCTGGCATATTGAGTGCAGCACTTTCACAGCATCATCTTTTAGGGTTTGAAATAGCTCAACTGGAATTCCATCACCTCCACTAGCTTTGTTCACAGTGATGCTTACTAAGGCTCACTTGATGTCGCATTCCAGGATGTCTGGCTCTATCTAGTACAGTGATCCTACCAGCATGGTTATTTGTGTCATGAAGATTTTTTTTTTTTGTATAGTTCTTTGTATATTCTTGCCATCTCTTCTTATTATCTTCTGCTTCTGTTAGGTCCATACCATTTCTTTCCTTTATTGTGCCCAACTTTGCATGAAATGTTCCCTTGATATCCTTAATTTTCTTGAAGAGATCTCTAGCTTTTCCCATTCTATTGTTTTCGTTTATTTCTTTGCGTTAATCCCAAGGTAGTCTTTCTTATCTCTCCTTGCTCTTCTTTGGAACTCTGCATTCAAATGGGGTATAACTTTCCTTTTCTCCTTTGCCTGTCACTTCTCTTCTTTTCAGAGCTATTTGTAAGGCCTCCTCATTTTGCTTTTTTGCATTTCTTTTTCTTGGGGATGATCTTGATCACTGCCTCCTGTGCAATGTCTGAAACCTCTGTCCATAGTTCTTCAGGGACTCTTGTCTATCAGATCTAATCCCTTGAATCTATTTGTCATTTCCACTGTATAACTGTAAGGGATTTGATTTAGGTCATACTTGAGTGGTCTAGTAGTTTTCCCTACTTTCTTCAATTAAGTCTGAATTTTAAGCAATAAGGAGTTCATGATCTGAGCCACAGTCAGCTCTCAGTGTTGTTTTTGTTGACGGTATAAAGCTTCTCCATCTTTGGCTGTAAAGAATATAATTGATCTGATTTCAGTATTGACCATCTAGTGATATATATGTGTAGAGTTGTCTCTTGTATTGTTGGAATTCTATCTACTTTAGTACAAGCAACTGTATTATTAGTATCTTTATTTTTCAACATGTTCTTTTTGACCTTGACAAAGGGAATATTTATTCAACAATAAAAGTCTGAAATCTACAGTTAAATATTTTAATCTGATAGCTTAGTTGAGGAACTCAGGATTATTATTGAAACATCTAATTCAGTGTTAAGCACTAGGAAAAGTACTGCATTTTTCCAGTTTGTAATGATCTGAAACTGAAAACTAATTCAGGTATAGTTAAATTCCATTATTAAGTGCCTTTCCATTCTTTGATGAATCACTGCTGGTTAATAGACTTTGTTCCTAGAACATATGTTATTTTGTGCATCTTTCAGAAAGCTTATAATGTGGCTATTGTTTATTGTCCTCTCTGGAAATGGAGGCTAGTTTTTGTCATTTTGCAGTAAAATGTAATTAAGAATGCAACATACTACTATGAGGAAAACCAAAAAGAGACTCATAGAATATATCCCAACACTATCTGTAACATACTGTCATGGAAAAATATATGAAGTAAGAGCTTGAGATTTGAAACAAATTAGCCATAAAGGAAGGTCTGGGTTCACTTTGTCTAAAACTCAGTTTCCTCACACACTAAGTTGTTGTTTTTCTTTTTTTGTGTGTATCCTTCTGAAAAAAAAAATTTAATTGAAGGATAAAAGCTTTACAGAATTGTGCTGGTTTCTGCCAAACAGAACATGAATCTGCCATAGATATACATATGATCCTTCCCTCTTGAACCTCCTTCCCCATCCCACCCCTCTAGAATGTTACAGAGGCCCGCTTTGAGTTCCTTGAATGAGACAGCAAATTCCCATTGAGTATCTATTCTACATATAGTAACATAAGTTTCCATGGTACTCTTTTCGTGCATCCTACCCTCTCCTTCCTCCCCACTCACTGTGTCCATAAGTCTGTTTTCTATATCTGTGTCTCCACTGCTGTCCTGAAAATAATTTCATCAGTACATCTTTCTAGATTCCATATCTATGCAATAGTATACAATATTTGTTTTCCTCTTTCTGACTTACTTCACTCTGTATAATAGGCTCTAGATTCAACCACCTCATTAGAGGTGTCTGTTTTTTATTTAACCACATCAATTTTCAGGGTAGTTATGTGGATAATGAGATAACATACACTGATCAGTTTTAGATAATGTCAACTGCAATTTTATATAGGATGTATCAGTCAGGTTTCTAACATGAAAGAGAATTTCCAATTAGATGGTTTCAACTGAAGAGAATTTAACCAAATCAGTCTGTACAGAGGTATTAGTAAGGTCAAAGAAGCAATAAAAGGTGACGAAAGCTACAAGAGACTAACAATAACATAAAAACATTACACTTGTATCACTCAGATGGACTAGCTCAGTGATTCTTAATGTTTGCTTTCTCGACTAGCAGCATCAATATCATCTGTTAAAAATGCAAATTCTCAAGTTTTACCCCAGATCTATGAATGAGAAAGGCTTCCCTGGTGGCTCAGATGGTAAAGAATCTGCTGGCAATGTGGAAGACCCAGCTTCAATTCCTGGGTTGGGAAGATCGCCTGGAGAAGAGAATGGAAACCCATTCCAGTACTCTTGCCTGGGAAATCCCATGGACAGAGGAGCTTGGTGAGTTACAGTCCATGGGGCCACAAAGAGTCAGACATGATTGAACAACTAACATTTTATGAATGAGAAACTCTGGGTGTGGGACTAGGTGATTCTGATAGATGCTAAAAATTGATAACCACTTCGCTAGGTTATTCCATGGTAATAAATGACTTCAAATAAAAGAATCCCAAAATATTTATTTCCAGGTCATGCTGCATGTCCATTTGGACATACTTACTGAGGATGAGTTACAGTTCTCTTTTTTATAGGACTCAGGCTGATGATGCAATGCCTGATGCCTGCTGATGACATTACTTGTCACCATAGCAGAGGGGAAAGAGAACATAGCAGAGGCTGGCTGAGAAGTAACACAGGTGTTTGTCATGCTCCACTTTATAAACCTTTTTGTATTCCTTTATAAAAACTTGTAGGTCAGGAAGGAACAGTTAGAACTGGACGTGGAACAACAGACTGGTTCCAAATAAG
>SJYC01124615.1:0-22530 GCA_006408675.1 Madoqua kirkii | reverse complement strand
TATTTGGAACCAGTCTGTTGCTCCATGTCCAGTTCTAACTGTTGCTTCCTGACCTGCATACAGATTTCTCAAGAGGCAGGTCAGGTGGCCTAGTATTCCCATCTCTCAGAATTTTCCATAGTTTATTGTGATCCACAGAGTCAAAGGCTTTGGCATAGTCAATAAAGAAGAAATATATGTTTTTCTGGAATCCTCTTGCTTTTCAATGATCCAGCAGATGTTGGCAATTTGATCTTTGATTCCTCTAACTTTTCTAAAATCAGCTTGAACATCTGGAAGTTCATGATCGACATATTGCTGAAGCCTGGCTTGGAGAATTTTGAGCATTACTTGGCTAGCGTGTGAAATGAGTGCAATTGTGCAGCATTTTGAGCATTCTTTGGCATTACCTTTCTTTGGGATTGTAATGAAATGGACCTTTTTCAGTCGTGTTCCCACTGTTGAGTTTTCCAAATTTGCAGGCATATTGAGTGTAGCACTTTCACCGCACCATCTTTCAGTATTTGAAATAGCTCCACTGGAATTCCATCATCTCCACTAGCTTTGTTTATAGTGATGCTTCCTAAGGCCCACTTGAGTCATGTTCCAGGATATCTGGCTCTAGGTGAGTGATCACACCATCGTGATTTTCTGAATTGTGAAGATCTTTTTTGTACAGTTCTTCTGTGTATTCTTGCCACCTCTTCTTAATATCTTCTGCTTCTGTTAGGTCCAGACCATTTCTGTTCTTTATCAAGCCCATCTTTGCATGAAATGTTCCCTTGGTATCTCTAATTTTCTTAAAGAGATCTCTAATCTTTCCCATTCGGTTGTTTTCCTCTATTTCTTTGCATTGATCGCTGAGGAAGGCTCTTATCTCTCTTTGCTATTTTTTGGAACTCTGCATTTAGATGTTTATATCTTTCTTTTTCTCCTTTGCTTTTGGATTCTTGATTTTCACAGCTATTTGTAAGGCTTCCTCAGAAAGCCATTTTGCTGTTTTGCATTTCTTTTCCATGGGGATGGTCTTGCTTCCTGTTTGCTGTACAATGTCATGAACCTCCGTCCATAGTTCTTCAGGGTCCCTGTCTTTCAGATCTAATTCCTTGAATCTATTTCTCATTTCCACTGTATAATCATTAGGGATTTGATTTAGATCATACCCGAATGGTCTAGTGGTTTTCCCTACTTTCTTTAATTAAGTCTGAATTTGGCAATAAGGAGTTCATAATCTGAGCCACTGTTAGCTTCCCATTTTGTTTTGCTGACTGTATAGACCTTCTCCATTTTTGGCTTCAAATAATATAATCAGTCTGATTTCAATATTGTCCATCTGGTGATGTCCATGTGTTGAGTCTTCTCTTGTGTTGCTGGAAGATGGCGTATGCTATGTCAGCTTTTGCCCTGCTTCATTTTGTACTCCAAGGCCAAATTTGTACTCCAAGTATATCTTGACGTCCTACTTTTGCATTCCAGTCCCCAAATGAAATGACATCTTTTTTAGCTATTAGTTCTAGAAGATCTTGTGCCTTCATAGAGCCATTAAACTTCAGCTTCATCAGCATTATTGGTCGGGACATAGACTTGGATCACTGTGATATTGAATGGTTTGCCTTGGAAACAAACAGAGATCATTCTGTCATTTTTGAGATTCCATCCAAGTACTGCACTTCCTACTCCTTTTTAGACTTTGAGGGCTACTCCATTTCTTCTAAGGGATTCTTGCCACAGTAGTAGATATAATGGTCATCTGAGTTAAATTTGCCCATTCCAGTTCATTTTAGCTCACTGATTCCTAAAATGTCAGTGTTCACTCTTGCCATCTCCTGTTTGAGCACTTTCAATTTATCTTGATTCATGAACCTAACATTCCATGTTCCTATGCAATATTGTTCTTCACAGCATCAAACTTTATGTCCATCACCAGTCATATCCACAACTGGGTGTTGTTTTCCTTTGGCTCCATCTGTTCATTCTTCCTGAAGCTATTTCTCCACTCTTCTCTAGTAGCATACTGGGCACCTACTGACCTGGGGAGTTCATCTTTCAGTATCCTGTCTTTTTGCCTTTTCATACTATTCATGGGGTTCTCAAGGCATGAACGCTGAAGTGGTTTTCCATTCCCTTCTCTGAACCACCAGGGAAGCCCATTCCTTTCTCTAGTCGACCACATTTTGTCAAAACTCTCCACCATGACCCATCCATCTTGGATTGCCCTACATAGCATGGCTCATAGTTTCATTGAGTTAGACAAGGCTGTGGTCCATGTGATCAGTTTGATTAGTTTTCTGTGACTGTGGTTTTCATTCTGTCTGCCCTCTGATGGTTAAGGATAAGAGGCTTATGGAAGCTTCCTGATGGGATAGACTGACTGTGGGGGAAACTGGGCCTTGTTTTGATGGGCAGGGCCATGTTCAGTAATCTTTAATCCAATTTTTGTTGATGGGCAAGGCTCTATTCCTTCCCTGTTGTTTGATCTGAGACCAAACTATGGTGGAGGTAATGAATAAAATGGGGACCTTCTTCAAAAGGTCCTGGGTACACACTGCTACACGCAGTGCCCTCGACCCTTCAGCAGGCCACAGCAGATATATACAAGATATATATATACAGTGGGATAAAATTTTGCCACAAACATTAAGAAATCCTATCACCTGCAACAACATGGATAGACCTGAGAGCATTATGTTAAGTTAAATAAACTTAACTGAAAAAGATAAATGCTGTATGATCTCATATACATGTGGAATCTAAAAAACAAAATGGTAAAATTGATGAACAGAGAGATCATATTTGTGGTTATCAGAGGCAAAGAGTGAGTGGATAGGAAGTTGGAGGAAAGTGGTCAAAGGTATAAACTTCCAGTTATAAGATAAATAAATACTAGTAATGTAATATAAAACATGATTATAGCTAACAGTGCTGTGGACTTCAAAAAGTATCACTAGACTGATCATGTCTTGTGACAGTGCTGTATTATTTTCACATAAAAGTATTATTTCTGTATGAAGTCTTAGAAAATTGCAAGCATTCTTTTAAGGATACACAGTCTTTAGAAGTTGTATGTCTTGTATCTTATCAAAAACTCCTTTAGAAAGCTTAATAAATATAGTGAGATACTAGATTTTTTAAAGTATATGTTTAATTGTGTATAATATTCAAAAAGGGATATAGTTGCTATTTGTAAGAGTTTCAGGCAACAAATAATGTGGTTTTAATCATTATAACTGGCTAATAATATTGAATCACAGATTAATTCTTCTGGTAGAATATAGGCAACAGAAAAGATTTTTACTTAATATTCTAAGCCATTTAACTCCTCACATGATTTTGGTCATATTATTTGATGCAAGCTTAGCTGTAGATAATGCAGATTCTAATCCTCTGCTGCTGCTGCTGCTGCTGCTAAGTTGCTTCAGTTGTGTCCAACTCTGTGCGACCCCACGGACAGCACCCGACCAGACCCCCTCGTCCCTGGGATTCTCCAGGTAAGAACACTGGAGTGGGTTGCCATTTCCTTCTCCAATGCAGGAAAATGAAAAGTGAAAGTGAAGTCGCTCAGTCATGTCCAACTCTTAGCGACCCCATGGACTGCAGACCACCAGGCTCCTCTGTCCATGGGATTTTCCAGGCAAGAGTACTGGAGTGGGGTGCCATTGCCTTCTCTGTCTAATCCTCTAGGAATCTGCAAACAGAGTGAACCTCCAATGTATGAAACTCAGACAATTTAACTCTTTGAAACAGATTTTTGTTATCCTCCGTGACAATGACTGGCAGTTAATCAGATTAACTATGGAACTGGCCAGGTAAATATTCCCATTACCCATAGGAATCAGAGTGGAGCTGGTTTTAACATATTCCACTGTGGCAAAGAAATTAACTCTCTTCTTTAGGCTTTAGTTTCTGCAGTACATGATCAAGTAGTCCATGAGAGGAATGTCTTTATTAGCTTGAGCCCAGTACTCTACCATGCACTTATTTTTGACCCACTTTAATCTTAGCATGACCAACTTTTTTCCCATGCTTGGTTAGAATTTTCTCATCATGATTCCTAGATGTTCGGTGGGTAAAATATGCTGCTCTCCAACAGAGAGAAAAGGTGATCAAGGTTATGAGAAGTTATTTTCCCCCTAAAATTTAATTGTCTGAATAAAACATGGCTTTTGGGAATACACGTGACAAACAATTTCTTTGTATATTAGGTTTCTAACAAAGCCTCAAAAATGAACATTTTTGTGATCCAGTGAGCTCATGTGGTAGGAAATGATGTACTTTTCTAATGAAGTAGAGTATGAAATTAAATTATCACCCAGTTCCTGCTAAAACTTAGAAAAGGATTATGGATTGTTAATCGTTTCACGAGTGACTCAGTGTTCTTTATTTATTGGTCCTTGACTATAAAAAAAATACTTCACACAAATTCAAATTCTCAACACTTAGGAAAACAATAGTTATAAAGGTCTTTTCTTAGAATGAACCATCCCATTTTTCTCTTTTTTCCTCTTAATAATTAAGATCTTGTAAACAAGATAGGGGAAACTTTGGAGGGGAAGAGAAGACACAGATCTGCCAGACCTGAGTCCTACAAAGATGGTGATAAAAATGAAGATAAGATAGATGTTTCGATTGTTCCTACCTTCTCCACAGTCCATGAGCTCTCTTTTCACTGCTTTTGTGACAGCTAGTATCTATCTTTTCCATATCTGTGGTTTCTACGTATTTTTCCTATAAGACATTTTTATAAAATGTATCTGGCTTTCTGGGTAATTAAAAACTCGAGTAGATTTTAATAGACATATGCAAGGTGTGTCATTTCATTTCTATTAAATATCTAAGTAGGATTAGAATGACTATTGGCTGGTAGAAGCAGATAGTAGTTGTATCTTATCAGAGATAATGATATTCTAGATTAGTATTCTACTGTCCTTGGAGCAGAAGAACTAGATTCCATATGGGAAGATTTAATTGTGTTGAGCATTCTGGAGTAGTGGACCATATTAAGAAATATACTAAAGGGTATGTATGCAGTGAGTAGATTCAGACTTAAGTTGCATCAAAGGATTTAATTACTGGGTTAGATAGGAGTTATCTGTGTGAATGACCAAAACTTTATATAGAGTGTGATTATTCAATAATCAATTTATTTTCAAAGTTTTCAAAGTGCACCATAACTATTCTCAGTTCCATTCAGTTCAGTAGCTCAGTCGTGTCCGACTATTTGCCACCTCTTGAATCACAGCACACCATCACCAACTCCCGGAGTTTACCCAAATTCATGCCCATCGAGTTGGTGGTGCCATCCAGCCATCTCATCCTCGGTCGTCCCCTTCTCCTCCTGCCCCCAGTCCCTCCCAGCATCAGGGTCTTTTCCAAAGAGTCAGCCCTCCTCATGAGGTGGCCAAGTGCTGGAGTTTCAGCTTCAACATCTGTCCTTCCACTCTCACTTCCTATCAAAATAGTAATTAGCTTCATTAGTGTTAGTCTCACCTCGAAAGATGATTTTGTTTAATGATAAACCAAAAGACACATTTAGTGTTATTATTAGCAAAGACATTTGGCAGCATGGAGAGCACATCAGAACTTCTCTAGAAGGAAAAAAAAATAACCTTGTAATTATAAAATAGGATTCTATTTCCATGGTAATTTTTAACCACTTGGTATTTAGCCATTATGCGATAGTGCTTGTTACTTTTAGTCACCATGAGTTTGCTTCACTATCATTTTTGGGTGTCTATGAAACAAACAAAAATTGTAATAAAAATCAATTAAATGTTGTATAATTACAAAAAAGATAAACACCTATAATTTGCATGACTAATAGCGCTCTATTAAAAGTGAATTTATCCCTTAAACATTTTTGTTCAGAACATAATACACATAAAAGGCTATGCTTCTTAATGGGAGAAACAAGAAGTATCATCAAAAGAGCAGAAAAATGATTCAAAGCAGTAGTAGGTTCAAGATAGCATGTGAAGTGGGTATACACATCAGAACACATATACTCAGGTGTGCAAGAATGACTTTTCTTCTTTTTCAAAATCATCTCTGTTTTGATCCTAAGATCCCATCTAGCCTGAATGGCATGAAATTTCATCTCAGTAATTATTAGGGTTCCTGTTTTCCATCAAAGCCTTAGGCACTGGAGGGCACTGTGCAGTGCCCAGAACCAACAGACTGTTATAGGATTGATGGCATACCCGGGTCCAGCTGTTGGTGGTCCCTTGAAATCTGAAAGTTCCTTGCTTTGATACCAGACAAGGGTTAGGAGGATTTTTTCCAGGCTTGGGAATATTGCCTTCACTATTTAAGTTTCCTTTCTGAAAACTGCTAACTCATTTATCTGACATGGCAGGAGTGAGGTTCAGGTCCTTAGCAATCTTGGGACCAGCTGATTTTCCCATTCTCCTCCAACCAGAAATCTACCAGAGTGCCCCCTTCTCTTTCCTCCTGAATCTCTCCTCCCCTCTCTTCATTTCCTATCTCTGCCTTCTTTCCTACCTATCTCCTTTCCAAGCATCAGACATCATTTTATTCCCTGAACTTCAGGTTCAAAGAAAATAATGAGATTCCGATTCAGATTCTTTCCCTCTTTCTACCTCCTAAACTCAGGAGAAAAATCACAGAGAACATACACAGAACAGTATCTCAATAAAGTATAGTGACACTAGTATACAGCCAGTCCTCCACATTCACTGATAAGGAAGGTTGATTATGGGAACTAGGCATCTGCAGATTTTTTGTCTCTGTTGTCAGTCCTGGATGCAGTCACCCAAAGGTACAGAGGGACAATTGTTTAGTCATACAACATAAAAGTTGATTTTTTATGTTCTCTGAGGCAGAAAGTTTCAAACGTCAGTGAGTGAATTTAGGGTATGAAATGAGAATGTTAGCGCTTCTGTTTTGTATTTGGATGATATTATCTTTTACACCTTTTAATTTTGGTCATATTTTATATGTGCATATTTTTAAAATGAATTTTTATTGATGTATAGTTGCTTTACAATGTTGTGTTAGTTCCTACTGTACAACAAAATGAATCAACTATACATATATAACCTGTTTTTTGGATTTCCTTCTGATTTAGGTCATCACAGAGCATTGAGTAGAATTCCCTGAACTATACAAAAAGTTCTCATTAGTTATCTATTTTATACATAGTATCAATAGTGTATATGTGTCAATTCCAATGTCTCAATTCACATGCATGTTATATCAATGCAATATTAAGTATATATATATATATGTTTTTAAAATGGATGCTTAGAACTATATGAATATGTGATATATACAAAACAATGTGCTAAATATTTCAGGGTCACAGAATATTTGTGGTCACAGATGACTACTGTAGCCTCCCTGGTGGCTCAGTGGTCAAGAATCCATCGGCCAATGCAGGAGATACAGATTCAATCTCTAGATCAGGAAGATCTCCTGAAGAAGGAAATGGCAACCCATTTCAGTATTCTTGCCTGGGAAATCCCATGGACAGAGGAGCCTGTTGAACTGCAGTCTATGAGGTCACAAAAGAGTCAGACACTACTTAGTGACTAAATGACAACAGAAACACGTTTACCACTTATTAGAGGAATTTAGAAAATGAAACTTATATCTATACCACAGGCATGTTCTATTAAAAAAATCTTTCAAATAAATCCTATTATAAGTTTTCAAAAGAGGAAAAGTTTATATCTAGCAATGTGTTTGTATGGTAGGGTTACTGGATAAGACATAGTTGAGGAAAACTTCATCAAATTGATACTTCTAGACTTAAGTCTTGAAAGCAGGATACATATTACCTGTGGAAATAAATTAAGGGAGAAGGGTAAGCCATCTCAAATAGGAAGGCCTTTGAGCTTCCCTGAAGGTGCACACATAATTTTCAAGAGGTATTCAGGTATGGATACTTATAAAGAAACAAAATTTCTGATTTTCAATGTGTGTTCTTTCTTAAAATTTATCTACCCACTTTTAAAGTTCCCAGGAACACAAAGTGGTGATTCTGGAATTCATGTTTTGTTTTTACCCCTAAACAACATCTGCATGTGGGGAAGGGTTACTAAATATACATTGCTGCTGGTGCTGCTGCTAAGTCACTTCATTTGTGTCTGAATCTGCGCAACCCAATAGACGGCAGCCCACCAGGCTCACTTGTCCCTGGAATTCTCCAGGCAAGAACACTGGAGTGGGTTGCCATTTCCTTCTCCAATGCATGAAAGTGAAAAGTGAAAGTGAAGTCACTCAGTCATGTCCGACTCAGTAACTGTGAACTCATAATTTTTTTAGATTGAAATTTGAAAGAAAGTTAGGAGGCTCAGAATGGTGACTAGGAGAAGTACAAAATACATCACAACACTATGTAAAACACAGAATAATAATTAACATTGATTGTTGATGTTGACAAAGAACTCAGTGATGTAACAATAATAATTTCAACAACTAAAAGGTTATTGCTTTAAAGTATATAGAGTTTTCATATATATTGTCTTACTCATTTTTCCAACATCTTTATGAAGTAGCTGACGTACTTTCAAATTACAGAAGACAGTGACTCAGAGATGTCAACTAAGTAGACTATACAACTCTGTATGTTGCTGCTTAGCCACTAAGTCATCTCTAACTCTTTTGTGACCCCATGCACTGTAGTTCACTAGGCTCCTCTGTCCATGGGGTTTTCCAGGCAAGAATACCAGAATGAGTTGCCATTTTCTCTTCAGGGGATCTTCCTGACCCAAGGATTAAACCCGCATCTCCTGCACTGGCATGTGAATTCTTGACCACTCAGCTACCTGGGGATGCTGTACAATTCTATACAGAGGAACTGTAACTCAAATACAGACCTTTGGAATATATCTTATGTATATGCATACTACTATGTTATCTTTATGTTCCATCCTTGCAAGTTTGCAAAAAAACTACTGAGTAAATTGGGTAAACTGCTGCTGCTACTGCTAAGTCACTTCAGTCATGTCCAACTCTGTGTGACCCCATAGACAGCAGCCCAGCAGGTTCCCCCGTCCCTGAGATTCTCTAGGCAAGAACACTGGAGTGGGTTGCCATTTCCTTCTCCAATGCATGAAAGTGAAAAGTGAAAGTGAAGTCGCTCAGTCATGTCCAACTCTTCGTGATCCCATGGACTGCAGCCTACCAGGCTCCTCTGTCCATGGGATTTTCCAGGCAAGAGTACTGGAGTGGGGTGCCATCGCCTTCTCTGAAAAAAGTAAAGTTCAAAAAAGATAACTGACCTGTCAGCAAGTGTTAGATTCAGACTAAATCCCCAAATTTCAACCCCCATCTATATCCTTGCTTCCAAAGTACAATTCTCAGAAATATATATCACTTGTGAGATGTTTGGAAATGTAGATTCTCTGGCCACAAAACCAGACTTACTAAATCAGAATTTGCATCTTTAACAACATCACAGATGTTTCATTAAAATTTGAGAAGCACTATTATAGATGACAAAGCAAATTTCTCTGCACAGGTAAAATAGCTTGCTTGGCATTTACAAAACTCTTTCTGCCGGTGAATGGTTCAAACAACTGCTTCAGTATTAGAAATTCTCATTATCCATAAAAATCCAAAGACAGAAAAAAGAAAAAGGCAACCACAATGAGGTAACCCCAAAGTTTACTCCCCTGAATTCTGATGTAGTGCCCTATACTTCCAATACTTATAAGAATGTAGGTTTTTTTTTTTTTTTGGATCTGTTTGTTTCTTCTTCTTTTTAGCATAAAGTCAAAAAAAGAAATATTTATAAAGATGGTGGTGGTTTGTTTAAACTCACTGCACTTTTGTAAATTTTAAATGACAAGTATGTTCTGCCATTAATAGAGTTTTTGGAGCCATTCATACAAATGTGCCAGCACATGCAAAAGCCACACATTCTTTGTTAAACTAAACAGTCCTAAGCATTGTGTGGACTCCTGGCATAGTATGGCTAAATATTCAGACACATGCCTATATAGTACTGTGTGTTCTGCCAAATAGAGGGAAAACAAAAGAAAGAAAATCATATAAATATACTGGTAAACATTGACTTTGTAAGGAACAGCATAAGCTGTGTTGGAAAAAAATGTAGAGCATGATTCAAAGAATACATTTAAATTTTTTTTTCCTAAGGAAAATGTATCTAATTTGTTTTTCATGAAAACATGTATTTAGCAGTGGGGAGTTTTTCATTGGCTAAGATATTTTGGCATATTTATGGTGTAAAGGTGATTGGAATTATATTTGCATTCATTTTGCACTGAAATTTGAAATTAGTATAAGATATATACTTTGTAACATAAAATCTTTGCCAGTCAGGATATACTCCCTTTAAGGAAGCATAATTCAGTACATGAAAATTCAAAGTGACTAACCTATAAATATGGGGGAATTATTCATGTTACCAAAGGATCCTTTCTTTACCAAACATCTATCACAGGATATCTTTAAATAACTAGCTTCCTTTTATGACATTTAAGAGTACTAGATTTAACATTTATGATGTTCAAGAAATATCTAAAAAGCATACCTGTTATATAAGGCATAGGTCTAGGTTCATGATTTTAGAAGTCCTTAATGATCTTGATTTATGCTACAATTGTTAATTAACAATTGAGGAAGAATTTGAAAGGCTAGTCATCAAGCCAATATGATGTTTCTTCAAAAATTTTGTCTAAAAGTATTTCCCTTCAAATACTTTCTCACCCAAACTCCCTTCATTTTTCTTCTGGTATGATAATTTTCTAAATTGTATCTACTACATCTGTTTTTTAAAGGGCTATTTGAAATTCATCTCTCCTTCCATAAGTCAATGCTTTGCTCTCCTTTCTCTCCAAACACTTCCTACAGAATTACACAATTAAATCTCACTCTAACCAAACTCAGCTTCTTCTAGGACCTCTCACAAACCCTGTCATATCCTGGCAGATGTTGTGAAGGAGTGATTCAAACTGATAGAGTAGTTTGTATTGGCTGTTGTTAGTTTATTATCCATTTTCATTGGCTTTGGTCAAGCTCGAGGCAGAACCAGTTATTACTTTTTCACTCATGATTTTGTTTCTTGTATCAACTACTATCTAAATCATGCCAATTTTCATTCATCCTCTATGTTCATAGAGTCTGGTGATTCTTTCCAGTGTGCATCCTTTTTTAAACTGTCACCAGTGTTTATCTTCTAAGAAATAAATCTGGTCTTACTACTCCAGTGTTTAAAAGCTTCCCATGATGTCTCATGTAGGGTGGGAATTCCTCATCTGCAGAAAAAGTATCCAGTGACTGAGCCTGAGTGAATAATCAAATCTTAGAATAAAATCCTGGAGTCTATCAAAGATCTTGTATAGTTTTATATCAGCCCTCCTAAACAATGGGAAAAACAGCCAATAGCCTTTGTATTTAAGTTCAAGATACAGAAGAAAATTATCATTTATATTCCTATTCCTCCCTTTTTAATATTAATACTTGCTGCTGTGTCCATCTTCTTACTTCAACATAGTTCAATCAACTCAGTCTAATTCATCCAATGCTAGTTCCAGGTAATATTTCTTCTTCTATATATCTTTTCTCTATAATGCTTTCTTTTTTTGTGGCTATAAGATTTGTTTTATTTTATTCCATTTTAAGAATTTTCTTATTCCCTTCTAACTAAGATACAGTGCCTCTCCTTAAGAATGTGTATTCTATCAATTTTCTTTGTCAATTTAGCTAGCAGTCTCTGCCAGCATATGTTTTGTGCCATTCTGAGAAAGAGTATAAGGCAGAGTAAGATGAAGGTAGGCTAAGTAGGATCACCTTAAAAATGGAGACTTTCATAATGCTGTCATTTGGAAAATTAAAATACAATAAATTCATATTGGCTTGTAATTATGCTCACACTGTCCACTATTTGTCCTCGTGTATGCTATTCCATAGCTGCGCAGAAAGGCTTGTCATTTCCTCACTGCGTTAGACTCTTGTAGGACCAAATAGCATTTCTCAAACTTGAGTCTTTTCCTTTCTTTTTTTTCCACCTGGAAAATTCCTAGGCATGCTTTAGAACTCAAATGTCATCTCTTTAGTGAAGTCTTCTAAATCTCTCTGGGCAGAATTATGCTTTCTCGTCTGTGTTGTGGTATTTTAAAATTCACATTAATATCCATGTGAAAATTTCAGTATAGAATTTAAAAAGTTATATGAGTATGCATAACAATGGGTTACCTAAAAGCCTAAGGCTCAGGTCATATTATAGTCAGAATAAAAGCAAAGACTCAGAAGGGAATTTGCTTATTTTGTACTTTCCTTGCAAACTCACCTTAGAAGAAAAACCAAGAAGCATACAATGACACCAGTGTATAATTTAGAGAACTTTACATGCTGAAATTATTTTAGTTGTCTAGCTATCAACAGAAATCTAGAAAAAGATGTAAGCTATTGCAGCAAGTGAACGAGCTCATATTCTTACTTGCATTGACAGGCTTCAAACATTACCTCTAACATTTCAACCAATATATTAGATGTTCCTAAGCCAGTTTTCCTGCATAGGTAAGTCTTTCACTGAGTAACACACAGGTTGGGAACTTTTCTCATTAATATTTCCCACAGGTATACTATATGACGTTCAGTTCTTAAGCTTTGTGGTATTTAGTGTTTGCAGACATATAACAGTGCACCTTTTCAAGGAGTGAGACACATGCTTTTCCTGATGCTGCTTCCAGGCATTACCTTCTAACTTATTTCGGCAAGAATTTTATTATATTTGGAAGAAACATTGAGAAATTTTCAAAAGGAACAAACGATTTTTAAAATAAAAATGATTAGCCATTGCAATTGTATATTGGGATTTATATCTAAAAAATGAATTAGAATACTTTTGAATTAGAACTTAATGGAATCTTTCTGTTTGGGAATCTTTTTTAACTCTTAGGAACTGATTTGACTATTTCAACCAGAAAGCTTCCATAATGGTTTGAATCCCTTTGTATATGTGATTTGATTAAGTTATAGTAACTAAATCAGATTCTGTATTATGGAGGCATGCAAACCAGTTACAATTTGTTCTTACAGGTCTGACTACTATTTCTTAGTTTGTTAAACATATTTCTCAAAGTATCATGTTTGAACAGGTAGTCTGCAATCTGTATTTTCAGGACAAGCCTGTAAGAAATATATTATTTAATTTATTTATAACATAATTTTTTTTCAGGTGGTGTATACAGTTCTTTTACTCATGTGTCAGGTGCCAAAATATTTCAAAAAGGAAGCTTACTCCTGCCATGTGTGATTTCTGATGTGTGATTTCTTTGGATGTCATTTTGCATTGCATGTGAGACAGTTATTTTTTATTTCTTGATGTCTGTTTCACCCAAAGAAAATCTGTATTTTGCTTTCTGTAAGAAAAGAGCAACTGGGTGGCATCGGAAAAACTTCCACCCACTAACATAGAAAAATATTCAATCTGTCCCATTACATTGAAGTGGGAGACTTTAAAGGGCAGCATACCCAGTTAAGGAAGATATATTTCCATCTGTGATCAATAGCATGTGAAGAACAGCTCCTCTCTGAGCTCTATCCGGAGCACAATTACCTTGGTAGTTCCTGGACCGTAGACACTTCACGAATTTCTAAGGTTGAGTAGCCATGGGAGCCATACCTGATTCCAAGGGGGAGACTGATGTCTCTGTGAGGTCCATAGAATACAACATTTTTCTATTTCCCAGAGCTGCTGGACAGCTTTTAGACGCTGTATTTTCTATACCGACTATATAATAAGCAAGAGAGAAATAGGTCCCAGAAAGCATTAAAATAGGCTTGTATGACAAATGTTTTCTCATTCTCTTCTGTCCTTCCATTCCTCTTAACAAGAGAAATAATTTGGTTTCCTGATTGGTTTGGGAGAACGAAATATCTTCTCCATAAAAGAACCAGAGCATCTAGTTCTCTTTAGTCAAATGGAACCTGTTTTATCTTGAAGCTTGTGCTCACATCTCATCTTGCTATCTGAATATTTTTATTCTCTCAGACATATAAAAAATTAAAATGCAATAAAAGTCTAATAATAAGGTTTCTTTGTAAAGCTATATATAATATTCCACTTTTTAATAGTAAAGTCCATATAAATTCTGAGATCTCTATTTGGTATCATCTATCACTTTATCTTCCTCCCTCCTTTCTTCCTTTCTTCCTATCCCCGCCTTCCCTCCTCCCTCTCTTTCTTTTTCTCTTGATAAAGAAAACAGAGTTAATCATGGAAGAATTTTACTCATTTGAAATAAGAATTTCTTTCTAACATATGTGGACTAATCAGTTCATTTCTTAGTGAGTGCACATAATTTAATTTGAATTTCTCCACTTGACAGGAAAATGCAAACCAACAAAAGGCACAAAAAAGAAAAGTTACATCTCTGTATTATATCAACTTTTAAAAGTTAATTTTGAGATTTTCTTCAGGAAAACTTTTTCTTCCTGGGGTTTCTGGCCTTTGGTACTAATGACAATATTGTTTCTCTTAAAGAGCTGGACCTATTGATGATAAAGGAAATTACATTTGTTTCCTCAAGAAATGAGAAATTAAGATTGATTACCAGTATTCTTTATGGTATAAATTTAACCACTTTTCTTGAAGGTCACTGGTGAGAAGATGTTATCAGGCTGCATCCTGGATAATAACAAACAGGGAGGATGTGAAGAACCAGAGCAGAAGGTAAAAAAAAAGAAAAGAGTGGGGACAGGGAGTACTCAGAGCTCAGGGTTCAAAACAAAACAGTGTTGAATACAAACAATATAGTGCAATTGAGAAAACACTGGATAAGGAACCAAAGGAACCTGACACTAATTAGCTGTGGCCTCAGACAAGGAGCAACATTTAAATGAGAAAAAGTATTTTCTTTTAGGAAAGCATGGAAACCACAAGTGTTTGAAGGAGACTGAAATTTTTTATCCAAGATGGTAAATTATCTTATTAGAAAATACCACAAGTTTATCAGCCCACAAAATTTCTAGTTAGCCTTTTCTTTTCTTTACTGGAGTATAGATAGAACAAATACTTTACATTAATCACTGAAAAACCTTAATTTCTAAATATATAAAGTAATTATTGAATTTTTAAATGACATTTACAAAAAATTATACACTCTTTTTGAACAAGATGTACAAGAGTATATTTATTGGAAAGAATGTGGGACCTGCTTGTATTTACCAAACAAAGTTGATTTTTCTGTTTTTTGTTAGACTTGCTAATTGTCAGGCTGGAAATGCAAGTGTTATTCTGTCCGGAGATAGAACCATGAACTAAATGACCCTTTATTCACCCTTTCCAGATTTATTGCTATTTATGTTTTGTGTGTGTACTAAGTCACTTCAGTCATGTCCGACTCTTTGTGACTCATGGTCTGTAACCCATCAGACTTCTCTGTGTATGCGATTCTCCAGGCAAGAATACTGGAGTGGGTTGCCATGCCCTCCTCCAGGGGATCTTCCTGACCCAGGGATTGAACCTGCATCTCTTGAGTCTCCTGCATTGGCAGGCAGGTTCTTTAACACTAGTGCCACCTGCGAAGCCCCCTATTTGTGTTATGACTAGATAATTCCCCGAAGAAACTCAAATTGTTTTCATTCTTTATGTCTGAAATATAGTCTCTGCACATTTCCTCTTCAGTAATTTCAGCACAGGTGTTTTGTCTCTCTTTCCCTTGAGAGACCATCAATAGTCTATCTGGTCAGAATGATGTTAATATTTGGGAACATTTTCCATGTTCCTTTATGAATCAAGGATTAGTCAGAGGAGATTAATTAGTGTGGTGATTATTCAGGCCTCATAACCTCTCCTCTTTTTCCTTCTTCTCCTCACCTTTTAGTATTTTGTTACTCATTAACAAGCTTATCAAAGAGTGGGCAGGCAGTAGAGGTGAAAATCGGCATTTCCTACCATTTTCCAGGACTGGTTAAAAGTTTTAAGTGTGGGAGGATGGTAGTTAAGATGAGAGAAAGGAAAATTATAAATGGAAATGAGGTTTTCTTTTTTACTACTCAGAAATTTCATCTCAAGTGCAAAGGAAAGGTGAATGTACTGCTACCTTTACTTTTAAAAAACATGTCTTTACAAGAACAGCATACATTAGTTTATTTATCAAAGCTGAGTCAAATAGCATTATTCAGAAAATGAAATACAAAGCAGAGAGTCTTCTAAGTGCACATAGCTCGAAATATCTGTTGTTCACTTAGTTCCTACCTTACAAGTAGTAATAGGCCTTTTATCCCCAAACTCCCACCTTCCTTAGATATTCTTTTCCTTCTGGATATTAGATAAATTAGCCCCTCTGATAATTTCCAATAAAGCTCTTTCTAGACCTGATTTTACTCTGGTATTTGGCTGGTAAGACCCTCTGTTTGCTTCGCTGTTTATCACTTCTTGTAGTTCTGGAAAAACTGACCGTCCTTTCAGTTTAGTTCAGTCGCTCAGTCGTGTCTGACTCTTTGTGACCCCATGAACTGCAGCACGCCAGGCCTCCCTGTCCATCACCAACTCCTGGAGTTCACTCAGACTCACGTCCATCGAGTTGGTGATGTCATCCAGCCAATCTCATCCTCTGTCGTCCCCTTCTCCTCCTGCTCCCAATCCCTCCCAGCATCAGAGACTTTTCCAAAGAGTCTCATAGGTTGTCCTCTAACTTGATGATTGCATGAGATTTTGTAGTCATCAAGGTCATAAGTCTTAATCTCTTGACGTCAGTTTCTCAAAAAATAAGATGTGCATGCACACAAACGCACACATACTAACAAGCAAAATTTTCTAGAACTGCACTATAGATCATCCTTGTTGCTGTTGTTCAGTCACTATGCCATATCCGACTCTTTGTGACCCCATGGACTACAGGACACCAGGATTCCCTAAGTTATTCATTATCTCCCAGAGTTTGCTCAAACTCATGTCCATTGAGTCGGTGATGTTATCCAACCATCTCAGCCTCTGCATTATTCTAAGTATTTCTCAGAATGATACTGGACCTAGAGAAGCATTATTTCCCACAAAAAATCTCGCTATTTCACATAATCATACAGAGCAGATTGTTTTCATAGAGCACAGCAAGTTCCTTCATCTCACAAGAGTAACTGTTTCACATTTTCTTGACTAGAAATACTATAGTAGTTTTTAAAAATCAAAGAAAGCATGGCTCTTAGGTGATTTCAAGTCTCCCCTTCTTTCTTAGCCTTTGAATATGATTATCTTTTAACTTCCAATATCTCCATTCAAAATTCAAAGATTTGGGGGAAAATTTGATTAGAGTTCAAGAAATTTGTGCTTTTTCTCCCCAAGAAGTCTTTTCCATAAAATTGTTTCTCTCAAGCACCTATATCACAAATAAAAGTTTAGTCTTGAAGGGATGGTAGAAGGCAACCTGCCTTACCCTTCCCAAGTATAAAGCCAGCACTTTACTGCAAGCAAAATGCAAGCAAAAATTCAAAATACTTTTTTAGCAATTTTGCTTTTAAGATTTTCGTATCAGATCATTCCCTCTTGACTTTAAGCTTTATTTCTGTGTTAATTACATTTTATTTCTTTCTACTTACTAGGCTGTCTTAAGCAATATTTGGTTTTGCTGCTTTCTGGATTGTAGGGCATCAGTTTCAGTTTATTTCTATCCTGTCTTCTTCTCCTGGTATGGTATCCTTCTCTTTCTGTAACAGCTTGTAGCAAATCTCTTCTTTCTCTGATTCTACTGTGCCTTTTATAGTGGTGACATGTAATGCCAATCTGTCTTACTTGATTCTAATTAATACGCTTCCAGATCCTCTCTGGGTGACCTGACTTTTAAGGAACGCAACTAATTGGAAGACTCATCATAAATTATATAGAGTTACGGCATTCAATACTGTAATGTAAGTGAAACATAAACTGATATCTTCACAAATCACATGGTACCTAAAATTATGAATATAGGAAAGACTTGATTACATTTGAATGATCTCCGTTTCCTGTTGAAATGATCTGTAAAGAAAGGAAGATGCTTGCAGATTTTCTGTGTTTATAGAGTGAAGATTATGTTCAAAAAGGTGATTAGATTTTGCAGCAACCTTTAAAAGATAATGTTCTCCCAATGTACACTTAGCCTATGTTTATGAGTTGGATTGTGTCTACCTCAAAAAATGATTATATTGAAGTCATTACCCTCAGTTCTTAAGAATGTGATGTTATTTAGAAATATGGTCATTGCAGATGCAGCTAGTTAAGTTAACCTGAAGTCATACTGGAGGAGTGTGGTCCAGTAATCTATCCCCTGGTATCCTGATAAAAAAGGGAAAGTTTTATACTGAAGACATGAAGAAAGAGAGAACATAAAGTGAAGATAAAGGCGGACATTGGGGTGATGCTTCTACAAGCTAAGGGATGTCAAAGATTGCCACCAAGCTGCCAGGATCTGTGGAAGGAATGGACAGATTCTTCCTCACAACCCTCATAAAAGGAAGCTGGGACTTGGAGGGAGAGCCTGTCCAGGGGCGCTGCTGCTGCTTGAAATGCTATGTGAGGAAGAGAGAGAGCAGGTGAGCTATACTTTGGCTTCTCCTTCCCTTCTGCCCTCTATGTCTGGTCAGTGTTTCTTATGGGCTGAATTCAGCTGTGAGCTAGCAGCAATGGCACCTCGCAAATGAAGTTTGCAGTGGAAATATAGGAAATACATATTTTTTGTCCCCAAAGCAAAATAACTGGCAAGGCCAGCATGAAATGACTTTCAGATGTGGTGACAGGAGTTGACAATTTTTCACAAATGGTACCCACATTTTGTTGAAAGATGAACTAACATTTATTCAGTGTTTACTCTGTCCCAGGCACTGGTTGAATATTTTAACATTTCTTACATTATTTCATTGATTCTATATAAGCCTATGTAGCAGTTTTATTGTATACATTTAATATTGAAGGAGACTTAAACATAGACTATTTAGATGTTTTATACATCTGTAATAGCTGAAGCTCCAATACTTTGGCTACTTGATGTGAAGAGCCAACTTGCTGGGAAAAACTGAGGGCAGGAGGAGAAGAGGGTGGCAGAGGATGAGATGGTTGGATGCCATCACTGACTAAATAGATATGAATTTGAGCAAACTCTTGAGAGGTAGTGAAGGGCAGGGAAGCCTGGCTTGCTGCAGTCCATGGGGTTAGAGAGTTGGACATGACTTGGCAACTGAACAACAACAACCATACATCTGGTGGCTGGTAAAACCAGAATTTGAACCATTCGCTTTTTCTGAGTCCAGTTCAATGCCCATGCAATTTGCCTGTTCTCTCTCACTGAGCTGTGGGTCAGGTTGAGGAGATAAGGTGAGAGATTGGTAATGGAGGAAGAGGCAAGAACCTGCAACACAAAAATCGATCAGGCAGTTGAATGACAGATTTGGGTAACAAGGATAGATACCAGATAGTAGAGTAGCTGAGTTGGAGACAGTATGAACAGGCAATGGAATTTAAAACATAGCTTATGGTACTCTGGGAGAAGGCGATGGCACCCCGCTCCAGTACTCTTGCCTGGAAAATCCCATGGACAGAGGAGCCTGGTAGGCTGCAGTCCATGGGGTCGAGAAGAGTCGGACATGACTGAGCGACTTCACTTTCACTTTTTACGTTCATGCATTGGAGCAGGAAATGACAACCCACTCCAGTGTTCTTGCCTGGAGAATCCCAGGGACGAGGGAGCCTGGTGGGCTGCCGTCTGTGGGGCCACACAGAGTCGGACATGACTGAAGTGACTTAGCAGTAGCAGCATGGTACTTTAATGGATGTGTTGAAATAAGAATCTTTTATTATACACTTTAAATACATAGATAATGTGGAGAAATGATCATAAGTGTTTTACTTTGGCTAGAAAGTTCAACATATTTGAAAAAAGAATGGTATGTGTGTAAACTTACATAGGTAGAAACTTGCAAAATATGTTTATGGTAATGTGATAGATTAGGAATTTAAGTGTAGCAGTGAACAACACTGACATTCTTAGGTCCCAACCACAGGAAACAACTAGGCATCATCTTCATCTGTCTCTTCCCACAACCGTTGCTAAGGTAAGAAAGCCATAGAGCAGCCCAAGGAAACCATTTACTTTAAGATTATGATTTACTGAAAGACTTGGAAGTGCGTCGTCTAGAATTACAATCTGGCAAATAAAATTTCTTTGACACATGATAAAATCTGCAAATACACAGACTTACCATATTTCTTTAAACTATACCTGCACCATGAATAACAATGGTATACATGGAGATGACCCACATACTGTCTCAGTCACTAAGAAGACATGTAAATTTTGGTGGGATTTGTGCTCTCCCCTCTATTGGGGTTGGGGCAGTTGTAGAGAGAATCTTCTCCTCCCGCTCGTGTCTCCCTAAATGAGAAGGAATACCTAATATATTGGTAAAACTGAGAAGACCTTGATATTTACTGACAAACTTTTGCTTTCCTGCTGGGTGTTCTTATCAATCCCCAAAATGGGCAGTGGAGCTCACCCTTTCTCTCTCCCATCCCTCTTATGTTATGTTCTATTCTCCCTCCTGTCATTCTTCTCCCTTCCCTCCCTTCTGTCTCCATCTACTTCCCTCCCTCTCTTATTTTTATCTGCTTCAAGAACTGTTACAGAAGGAACTGGTCTCTTCTCTACTTTCTTTTTCTACCCGGTAAGGAAAATCAGGTCATGTCACAACTCTCTTCCTCCTTCCATTCTGCTTGTGACTTGGGGCCACATAACCTTTCAGATAGCTCACTGTTTTCCCCACTACACCTGTTTTGAAATCATCATGATGCCCAGAGCTTTTGTGTCCATCTTATCGCTTCCTATCTCTTGGCTTCCCTGGTGGCTTAGATGGTAAAGCGTCTGCTTGCAATGCAAGAAACCCAGGTTCGATCCCTGGGTTTGCCTGGAAAATCCCATGGATGGAGGAGCCTGGTAGGCTACAGTCCATGTGGTTACAAAGAGTCGAACACAACTGAGCAACTTCACTTTCTTAGCATCACACAGATAGTTTCACTTTCCAGCTTCTTAGCTGAATTCCTTTCTTTCCAATACCCTCAATTTCCACTCTTGCATGTATGTCCTGTATGTAAATGTTCCTTGTTGGGTTAGTAGAGTCATGCACCTATCTGCTCTGAGAGCTGTTAGCACCAATCAGTACCTCGTATCTATTTGTGTTCCTAAATTTTGCCTTGCTTGTGTGTATGCTAAGTTGCTTCAGTTGTGTCCAATTCTTTGCAGCCCTATAGACTTTAGCTTGCCAGGCTACTCTGTCCATGTGATTCTCTAGGCAAGAATACTTTAATGGGTTGCCATGCCCTTCTCCAGGGGATCTTCCTGACCCAGGGATCAAAACTGCATCTCCTGCAACTCCTGCATTGCAGATAGATTCTTTACCACTGAGCCACTGAGGAAGTCCAAATTTTGCCTTACTCAATTTTTATTCTAAATATTCAATGTAAGTTTGACTATGCCATGCATATACTAGATATTTAGGTTCTAAACCTCTGAAAGGTAAAATCTGTGTTTTCATATTCTCAGTGTGGGACTTTTTTTCTCACCTAAAGGTTAGATAGAAACAAATTTCATTTCCCCTTAGTAGGTAGACAGATTTTCTTCCCCTCTAAGATCTTTTTACTGAAGACAGAGTCTTTTGAAGGTTTCAATAATTAAGGTGTGCCCTTTCTAATTTCATGCCTCTTATAGCCCCAATCTTTTCTCACAATTATAGTTAATCTGGACTCTTATTTATAAGCAATTTTGATAATCTCATTTTCCCACTGAAGAGATATGGTATACTATGCTAAGTGAAAAAAGACAGAGAAAGAAAAATACTGTATGGTATCACTTATATGTGAAATTAAAAAAATAGATAACAAATCAGTGAATATATCAAAAGGAAACCAACTCATAGAAATAGAGAATAAACTAGTGCTTACCAGTGGGGAGTGGAAGAAGGGCAAGATAGGGGTGAGGAAGTGGGAGGTAACAAATTATTGGCCATAAGATAAGCTAAAGGATGCAATGTACAGCATAAGGAATATAGCCAATGTTTTACAATAACTGTAAATGGAAAGTAACCTTTAAAAATTAAATAAAAGGAGCCATGGCAGCAGCAGACACGGCATTGTTGCTATGGCTTTATTTTCCCTTTTGTTTCTGTCTTTTGAGATTTTTCCCTGTTTTCTCCTGGGAGAGTCATTTTAAAATATGTTTGTTATATTTTATCCAGTATCAGTTTAAGTTCTGCTTAGTCCACCTTGTTTCCAGTTTTCAGGTTATTGTACTACAGTCCCATGTTGTAAGGTTTGCTCACTCTGTTCTAGAGATGAGGAAATCAGGCCCAAAAGTGACCCCCACACCACCACGTGGCTATGAAGCAGCAAAGTCAGGAGTTTAGCTCAGAGAGTCCATGCAGTTAGCCACTCACCCTAGCATGAGATTTCAGTCCCCCAATTTCACCTTTAGAACTCTTAAATTATCATCCTCTTCTAGTAAAACTAAAAAGAGCTAAAATATAGGAGAAACATTTAGCTCTCTAAATGAATAATCTTGCGATGATTTCTGGGGAATCACATCAAAGACATTAAAA